>PVIU01008713.1:0-81239 GCA_004026605.1 Ondatra zibethicus | reverse complement strand
AGAGACGAGAAGAGAAGAGAAGAGAAGAGAAGAGAAGAGAAGAGAAGAGAAGAGAAGAGAAGAGAAGAGAAGAAAGGGAAAGAATTTGCCTTGAAGCATGGGAAACAGACTTTTGATGTAAGGGAGGAAAGGAAACTTGGAAGGCCATTCCCAAGGGTTGTCTATGGCAGTAGTCACATAGAAAGCTAGAAAGTGAGTGACTGTCAGCCCCAGTAAAGAGTAACTTAGTGAAGAGTTGACAGGAACATCTGGGGAGGCAGCTCTACAGACTGTGAGACCAGATAGCACACAGGTTTAGTTCTTTGCTCCATGTGCTTTTGTCATTTTCTCCGATAAAGCTCTGTGGGGCAGGATGGGGTATGGGAAGATGGACAGTTAGATCTTGCCTGGGTCAGTGTTCTCCCAGATGGGTGTAAAGGAAAACAAAAAGGACAAGGTTGGCTTGGAATTGTTGCATATGGGAAAAGGATGAAAGCAGAAGAAGCTTAACATGCAAAAACTTTTACCATGAGGCCGGGGAAGGAGATTAGAGTTTGTTAATATTAAACACTATTGGTAATCACGATGAGAAGAGTGGGCTGGGGGATTGATAACACTTGATCTTTCAGGGCAGTGAATTCTCTTGTAAGACTAACAAATGACACTTAAGTGACTAAGGCTACCATGGACTGCTCCATATCAAGTCCATTTCATAGGAGAATAAGAAAATATTAGCACACTTACTCATATTTAAAATATTTTCTAGTTTGTTTAACTTACAGTTTTATATTTTCATTATATGGGGCTATATAAAGCCATTTTTGTGCAAGAGTATTTCCTTCCATATTGTTTATCCTCTTCTCTGTCCCTTCTCCCGACCCATTACTTTCCTTTGCTCACTGGACAATTCTACTTTTACTTTCATTAATTCATATAATTGTGGGGACAGAAATTTTCTGTACTGAATGTAGGTCAGACTGACTTGAAACTCACAAGTCCCTGCCTCTACCTTATCAGTGCTGATAATATAGGCATGTATCACCCTACCCGGTCTGACACACAGCATTTCTATCAAGTATAATAACTAATTTTGTCAGAATTGGATGTTTAAACTTTTAGTTTTGTGGTGAGTTGGGACCTCTCTTTTGCTACCGAATTGCATTATGATGAGTTGTTCTGCTTTGTGGACTCGCATTCTGCCTAAAAGGCATATGCTCTGTGACTGCTATAGAGCCCCGTAACACAAATAGATGGTGCCACACTTTTAACTTTATGGATTATTAGTAACTTTTAGGCACTGTCAGATAATTTTAACAATTTAATTCAAAATTTAAGATTGCCCGGTTTCAATAGATTGCATCTTGATTAAGTTTGGAATCTACCAGAATCCTGATTCAATGTTCTGTATTCCAGTCTTATGTTCAGGGTCATTTTAATATCATGAAAATGCTAATACCTATCACAGCTAAAGAAGCTACAGCTTCTCTCTCTCTCTCTCTCTCTCTCTCTCTCTCTCTCTCTCTCTCTCTCTCTGTGTGTGTGTGTGTGTGTGTGTGTGTGTGTGTGTGTGCTTTCAGAGTGACTTCATATGGACTTTTGAGCAAACAGGAACAATCTGGGGAGAAAACCCAAGGCCCAAGACTCATTTTGCCAACTTGGCCATTAAAGCTCTATTGTCAACGAGACAAACACCATATTATTGTCTGTAGTTAAAGCTAAAATTAACCCTGTCAGTAGGATGGGTCCAGCAGAGTTATAGAGCAGGGCATCATTGAGGCTGAAGTGTAGATAGATTTTTTTTTTCTGTTCCACCAGCCAGGTCTCAAATAATCACTTGGAGTCTTCTTGTTAACTTTGAAAGCCTGGCTGATAGCTTAGACTTGTTTCTAACTAGCTCTTATAAGTTAAATTGGCACTTTTCTATCAATTTACATCCTGCCACATGGCTTTATTACCTTTACTCTGTACTGCCCACGCTGCTTTCCTGCTTCCCCTGCATCTGGCTGGTGACTCTGCCTTCTTCCCAGCATCATCTCTGCCCCAAACTCCTGCCTAGCTATTGGCCATTCAGCTCTTTATTACACCAATCACAGTGACACATCTTCACACAGTGTAAAGGAATATTCCACAGCACTGAACCCGCAAAGGTAGGTACTTTATTTTGACAGAATTCAGTGCAACAATTTACCATTTATTTTAAGAAATGCACTGAAATTGTCATGTTCACTTCAGATGTTTAGAAATAAATATCTAAGATGGGGCTTAAACTATTGCTATAATAATTGATGTCATAACTTTCTCTTAAAAGCCATTGTTATAGAATGAGCTACTCTTCATATTTTATATATCTTAATAAAAGAATAATAAATTTCTTATTTATATATTTAAGAAAGAATATACACTTTTAAAGAACCAAAGAGAGTCTTCATTTCAAGAAACTCTTTAGGTGCATTGGGAGAGCTGAGCAAGCAAAGGGGCTTGGAAACAAACCTGACCACTTGAGTTTTATCCTGGAGGCCCAGATGATAGAAAGAGAAACCCCCAAAGTGCCACATGCACTTCTCTAATTTAAAAATATTTTAACCAAAAGTTTTTAATTAGTGAAGTTCAACTACACCACAGACTGTCAATCCTTAATTCAACTTATTGCTGATGACTGTTGAGTTAGATGTTTATAAAGCAAATTAAATCATTTTTGATGACGTTGTTAATCCAGTGTTTTGTATGCTTTGAAAACTAAGGAAGTAGAAATTTAACATCATTTGTTGCCATTTAAATAACAGTTGAAAACACCCATGTAGTTAGTCAGAGGAGTATTTTGTATCTGAGCAAAGTAATTTAAAAACAGTATGTTTTTATGAATTGATCTATTTATTTTACATCCCAACTTCAGCATCCCCTTCCTCCTCTCCTCCAAGTCCTCCCACCCATTCAATCCACCCCTCCTCAGTATTTGTTTAGAAAGGGGCAGGCCTCCCAGGGGCATCAGCAAACCATGGCATATCAAGCTGCCATAAGTTCCCCGTTCTCAGGCTGGGCAAGGCAACCCAGCATGAGGAATATGTTCCCCAGGGCCCACCAAAGCATGGAGTCAGCCCTGCTTCCATTGCCAGGAGCCCCACAAATAGACCAAGCTACACAACTGTCTCATGATGTTTCTATTTTTCTCCTTTAATATTTTTTTAAATAAACAGGAATATCATGCTTTGAAGCTTAGTTATTCACATTCAGAAAGAGATTCACTGGTTCAAAATCTTAACATTCTTAAATCATAAGATTTAAAATATCTTAACTAGATATTTTAAAGATTTGTGACATTAGAGGGTTTTGCCAACACAAGCAAAATCTTTAAAATATCTAGTCTTTTCTTTGACTGTATTTCAGTAAAAAAAAAAATCTAGTCTTCTTGATGTTTAAATTCTATTTTCAGGGATGTACCCCCAAGAAATAATTAAAAAAGAAAATATGCACTTCTTATATAAAGAGCTCTATCAATGTTAGTTATAGTATCAAACATGGAAGCAATCTAAGTGTCTGACAGCAAGGGCTTACATAAATAAGCTACAGTAGCACATGAGATATTATATTGTTATATATAGATCATTAATATGATTTCTCAGATTGGTTCTGATAATCTGCTTGTGAACTAGCAATTAAGAAAAACTGCAGAATTATGACGATGTAAGCTCTATTTATATGGAGATGTAGATTTGAAGGATCTGTTTAAACAGTCTCATGTTAATGTGAAAGGATCATTATTGCTTCTATTTCCCATTGGAGTTTTTGTCTGTACTTGGTATAGAATGCACAGTGTTATGCATGCTAACAAGGTATTCCACCACTAAACTGTATCCATTGTCCTTTTTAATTTATTTATTTTTTTCATCTTGATACTTGATCTTACTTAGTTGCAAAGTCTGGCCTTGAACTTATTCTAGCCCAGGCAAGCCTTGAACTTGTGACATCCTTATGGCCAGGATTCCTGGCCTAAGCCATTTAAAAATATTTTAAATGTGATGATAAATATGAGTATAGTATAGGGCTTTAAAAGACTATGGTACAGAATGTTAAAATAATTTTTCATCAGTAGAAATCCTGTTAGTCATACTTTTTATGCCTATTATAAGGTGCTAAAAAATATGTAATACAGAACAAAAAACTAGTTGGATGATATAATAGGTCTAGTCTGTAATCAAGGGAAGCACTGCCTCTGACAGCGAAGTGACACAAAGTATGGATGTGTGACTTCTTTCTAGACAATACAGGTGGCTTCCTTCTCATTAAGAACAGCTATCACTTGGTGTAGGGAGAAGGAAGGCATGAGTGAACATTAGGAGATGTTTTCTATCTTGTGAGCTTTCTCCTTTCAGAGGATTGGCATCTATGTGGAACACAGGCAAACAGATATTTGTTTCTTTTTTTCTGTTTTTTAAAATAAATCAGTTTCAGAACGTTTCCTTTTATGATATATTTAAATGCTGAGGAAAGCACCTGTAATCGTGACTTTGTGTGCCAGTTTCATTGTTGTTGCTATGGTAAAATAACCCAACAAAAGGCAACTATGCTGTTTGTAAAGAAAATGCCCTTCAAAGAGAATGGCACTATTAGAAGATACAAGTTTATTTGAGTAGGTACGACATTGGTGGAGGAAGTGTGTCACTGTGGAGGTGAGCTTTGTGGTTCCATATATGTTCAATCCATGCCCAGTGTCTCAGACCATTTCCTGTTGTCTGTAGGCCTAGATGTGACAATGCTCAGCTTCTTCCCCAGTACCATGTCTGCTAGTATGCCACCATGTCATGCCATGATAATAATGGACTAAACCTCTGAAAATGTAAGCCAGACCAATTAAATATTTTTCCTTTATAAGAGTTGCCATGGTCATGATATCTCTTTACAGCACTAGAAATCAGAACTAAGACAGTGACTTTTTGGAGAAAGGGTCTCTTTGGTCTATAATTCCAGGTCACAGTCCATCATTTCTGGGAAGCTGAGGCAGGAACTCAAGTCACAACACATCCTTAGACAATAGCAGAGAAAGAACAGAAACATTGTTGCTTGCTTGCCTACTTATTCTTGTCTGGCTTCATTTTTCTTATATTGTTGAGGAACCCTTGCTTGGGAAATAATGCTGCCCACAATGGGCCAGGCTTTCCTCTGTCACTTAACAAGATAGTCCTCCCACAGACATGCCCACCTACCAACTTGATCTAGAGTCCTCATTAAAATTCTTTTAACAGAATCTCTCAGCCCAACAAGGTCTTACACATCTTATGTCAGAGATCAGCTGGGCAAGTGTAGTTCTCACCTTTTATCAAAGAAATTTCACTTTGCAACAGAAAGAGACCACTAAAGAAAGCTACAACTGGTCAAAATACAGGTTACAAGTCATCAGAGAACAACTTCTACCCCTAAGACTCAGGGAACATCATGGAAGAAGATGAAGAAAGACTATAAAGAAAACCAGGAAATCTTCTGGGATATTGTCTCCTAAAAATGATGAAGAGGCTTTCCCAATGAGACACCAAAACTATGGCTGCCTCAACAAGACCTGAAGAAATACACACTAATAGATATGCTAAAATCAAAAGGGGAAATCTCTCTGGGCTCTGCTCTTAAAGAACCACAGTCAACTAAAGACTACTGAGAGCAGAAGAGAGCGTTCTCAGCAGGGATGAGCTCCATAGTTTGTTGTCTAATGCCAAGTGGTCATGCCTGAACTTATAAACACACATACATACACACACACACACACACATACACACACAAACACACACATACATGCACGGTGTGTGCGTGGGTGCAAAACAACTAAATAAAAAGAGATTATGATTCTGAGAGAGAGCAAATGTCATGAGCTAAGCTAGAAGAAATGGAAGAGAAAATTATGTAATTATATTTTAATTTAAAAATAAATGAAAGATCAAAGTTATTTTCTTTCCAAGTGATCTTAGGTTGTGTCAAGTTGCCAGTTAATACTAAACAGCACTTCTTATTATAGTTAAAAATTTTACAGTTATTATATCATGACTATTTTTTTCATGAAATGTATCAATTTTATTTAGGGGAGGTAAGTAGAGGAAAACAACAGATTGTCAGACAAACAAAGAGAGAATATAAAATGTACTAATCGTAGTCTGGATAAAACATGCTGAAAATACTACCTTAAAGGGAAGAACAGTTTATTACCAAAAGGACTTGAGAAGCTGACTTCCCATCCCCCCCATTCAAAACAGCCTCCGGCCCCTGTGGCTTGATTGACCTGAATGGAATGTACCAGGATGCCTGTCAATAATTAGAGAATTCCCTATCAGATCTAGCTCATTTAGGATGTAAAATAACATTATTCCTTAAATAACTATAAACATTTAAAAACATTATACTTTAGATTTTAAGTACATAGTATTAACATTTTTTAATATATCTAACAGTTTATGATAACCTTATAAAACTTTCAATTCACATAGTTCTTAAAATATCTTATTTTCTTAATTTTCATTTTCAATTATGTATTGATTTACTATATTACTTTCCTTAGCATAGAGCATAATATTTTAAAAAGGAATTGGTGCTATATAAACTTATACAAGGAAACTAATTATTAGACTATAAAATTAGACAATACCAGATAAAAATCTAACATAAAAAAATATTAGCTCTTAATTTCACAGAAGACTAGGAGAGGTCTTGAGTATACCTTACTAAATGAAAGAAGAAAATATGAATGGCTACATATTGTAGGACTGCAAACTATAAGACATTTTGGAAATGGCAAACCTATGGCGACAGAAAGATCCGTGGTTCAAGCAACACCAGAGTACAGAGGAGCTTGTCAGCGAAATCACTGCGTTTAAAACTACAGTGCTGGAGACATGGCATTGTACAGTTTTGAACCCCATGGGGAGTAAACCGTGACGTAAACTATAGATGTTGGAAGATAATCTAGGTTTGTCAATTACATTGAATGCTTCCTTTTGGCGAAGTCTTCTTACTTACAGCACATCTGTGGGATCATAGGGCACATGGGAACTCTAGACTTTCTGATCAGCTTTGTTGTGACCCCATATTGTCCCATATGCATTTTATTTGTTAGATAATATTTTCATGTGTTTATTTGTGTACTTTTGTGAGCACAAGCGTGGATGCATGTTCATATGGAGGCCAGAGGTCAGGTTTCGGTGCCATCTATCTTGGTTTTTAAGACTGGTTCTTTCACTGGCCTTAAATTTGCCCAATAGACTAAACTGATGGCCCGGGAGCTCCAGAATTCTGTCTGCCTCTGCTTCCCCAGAACTGGGATTCCAAGCGACCAGTCTTACTTTGCGTGGGTGCTGGATATCTAATGCTGGTCATAATGCTTGTGAAGCAGACACTTCACTTTTGAACTGTCTCTCCAGTCATCTTTAAGTATTCTTAAAAGAACTAAAATCATATATGAGAATTATGACTAGAGGTTAGTGTTGTCATTATAGAAATACTGTCTTTATCATGCAATTCCATGATGTAACTGCGCTGGAAATTTAACAGTATTGATACATCATTTTTATATTTGAAAAGGTTTTTTGTCACATTTGAAGGGGCAACAAATACGGTGATGGTGGGGGTGTGCAGATGCTTACCACATGCTATTGTATCAAGGACTTTGGCACTAGCTTCTCATTCAGCTTCACTCTGCCTCATTTTTGTTGTTGCTGAAAGTTTCATCTCACAAAATAAACACTTGGCTTCTGCTGCTTGCGTCTATTTTAGTTCAAAACTAACCTTTCTTAACAGTGATAATATATAGGCCACTTAAAAACACACCACAATTAAAGAAAACTATGGTCCCCTGAATAATTTGTTGCTCTATCAGAGAAGGCAGGAGGGCTACAGATGACACTCTCAGTGAGCTAAGGAGTTAGGATGGAGAATCTATTGATTCTCACATCAGGTCTTGGCTAGAACTGTTAGCATCTAGAGTCTGCTTTATATAGCACAAATCCATACAGTGAGAAAATAAAATTAACTTATATATTTTAAGAATATTTACAGTGCTCTAAGTGTAAGCTGTTCTATTAGTTATTTATTGCTAAGCCATAAATCATTTAGTGACAACAACCACTGTAAATGTGGATTGTACATCTATATGAGACATTTAAATTTTCTTCCCAGGATCTCACTTGATTAAAATCAAGCTACTTAGCAAAGCCTTGCCCTCCCACACAACATTTTTAATCATAGCAATATCATTGCCATCTCAGTAGGCTTTGATACTTTCTGGGGATAATAATGTCTACTATAGTTGCTCTATTTTTATCAATAACTCTAGGTTCAAAAATATTTCATGAACACCTCTTATTTTCCACTTCAAGGGTAGGAAATCAGAAGTTACATAAGAACATGCTCTTAGGGGATGAGGGGATGGGCGATAAACTCCTGAAGTAGCTTCATGAAGAATGTTTTGAGATACCATGCCGAAATCCTTTGAGAAGAAAGCAACTCAAAGTGGCTTACAGATCAATGTGTCTTGGGAGAGCCCTCCCTATTTGTAACTGAAAAGTTTCTGAAGATGATACATTGATCAGGAGAAGCTGTGGTATGGGATATTTTTGAAGTACTCTGCAGAAGTTATCAAGTTGAAGATGGGAGCTACAAATCAGTAAAGCTAAAATGAGACTCCAAACGTAGGATCAAGTCCACATGGCAAATTTTTGACATTTATAAAAGATTCCAAGAGACACCAGATGAGTGAAATGCTTAAAGATACAGACTCACAATAGATTTTTATTATCCAGTACAGTGAACAGAAAATTCTGAGTAGAGAATCAGACATTGAATGAATACTTTCCCAGAATAATTAGGCAAGTAAGTAGAAAGATTCTATAAACCGGAGTTGAATAATGTATCAAGCTTGTTTTCCATTTTACGCCAACAGCTGAGTTAGCTGAGGGCTGTTGGCACTTACTCTCTACCCATTCCCTTTATTGTACCTCTAATGGTGACATCATTGCTGTTGTACGTCAACTTCTGTGACAGATGGGTGAATTGTTCTAAGAATTTTGGCTATTACAAAACTCCCAACTGGAGCTTGCATTATGATCAACCTGGTGCTAGAGTAACACTGGTAAAGGCCTTTCTTTGGGAGAAGGGCATCAAAGTGTGAGGCTGACTTTAGATACCTGTAAATGAAGCTGAGATTATAATGGATTCATGTTTGGTCATTATAATATAAAGATCTGTCTCAGCAATGAGCTACTACTCAGTTTGTTTGACTTTGTATGCTAGATTGCATATTAAATTCCCTCTTTGAGGGTGTTCCATGCCTAAGTCTAAAAGTGTTACCTTTGGTCACACAATGTTCCATTCTCTCTGACCCTACTGATGAATAACTGGGCAAACGCTGTGTAATAATTGAATAGTCGATGTCCCTTTACATTCTACCACCTTCAGTAGCCAAGCTGTGAAACTCTTTCATCTGAAATAAAAGAGATACAAATATTTCTTCCGGCAAGAATTCTAGATGCTTACGTGACATGTCAGACACCTAGGTATGTATGAAAATGTGATTTCCAATACTATCAGTCACCTAGATATGCACGAAAGTGTGGTTTCCAATGCTACTAATCATCAAGGTATGTACGAAAGTGTGGTGTCCAATGCTGTCAGTCACCTAGTATGTGCAAAAGTATGGTTCCCAATACCACATTAGACAGGAATCCACATTTCTACATTCCCAAGCAATTTAGATTGAAGTGTATCAGAAAAGAAAAAAAGAAAAAAACATTCAGTAAGCCCACAACACAAAAATCTTTATGCCAACCAGTTGAACTCTTCATGAATACTTACAGATAAAGGAAGGAAGGAAGGAAGGAAGGAAGGAAGGAAGGAAGGAAGGAAGGAAGGAAGGAAGGAAGGGGAAGGGAAGGGGAAGGAAGGAGGGAGGGAGGGGGAGGGAGGAAAGAACACAACTAGAGCTGGAGAAATGGTTCAGGGATGAGAGGTCACACTACTCTGCCAAGGCCCTGGTTTTAATTCCCAGCACTCACAACAACCATCTGTAGCTCTGGTGAACTGGACATCTCCAGCTTCGAAGAGAACCAGCTCTTGTGCACATACCTTTGCAGAGACATACACATAGAATAATAAAAAGTAGTATATTTGCTAAAACTAGTCTCTACCCCCGTAAAAGGATATGTTATGGAAAAACATAACATACGTAGTGACAAGAAGACTGAAACCAATTTCACTGCCCCCTAACATTGGAATACACGATACTCAACAGGATGCAACCGTCTCGTTTGCCCCACATCTGTTCTGATGTCTTTAGACATAGGCGTGTGAGCATCTGCTTGTCTTCATCTACCTTAGAGTGTAACTCGAAGAAATCGGGAAAACAGCAGATAAAATGAAGCATGTAAACTGTCCCCTTGAAGATGAAACCAACTAATATCTTTTTGCCCTAAAAAGAATCTATTTTAATAGCTCCTCAGTTAGCTTTTGCCTAATATTCTTTATAATCTTTTAATCATTTGAACCACTTTAAACAAATTTTAATATAAAATATGCCCTTGACCTTGGGTAATGTGACTATAATCCTTAAATACTTAGACAATATAAAGACCAAAGTTTGGGTCAGAATAAAAGTTTAACCATATAAATAAAATTATTACAAATAAACTACACAATTTTTCAGTGCTTGTAATGAACTTGAATATTATTAGACCTAAATAACAAAATATTTTATAGCCTAAATAATGCATTTGATTAAATATTTTTATTATTTTAATCTCTAAACTTGAATTTAATTATGTTAATATAACTTTAATGGGTTTAAGGCAACTCTACTGAGTAGCTTCATAATTTTAAATTTAATATGAAATTCGATAAATACAAATTATTTTCATTTTATAATATAATGAATTGAAACCCAATGTAAGGGCAACTTGTCAATCTTGTTTTGTTAATATTATTAGTAGCAACCAATCAAGCTTATGAAATAATAAGCTTTCCATCTTGTGCAGGCTACCGGGACTGTGCCCAAATTCACTTTGATTCTGTTTCAGGAAATTTAGTAAAGAAACAGTGCTGGACCCTGATTCAGCTTCTGATGTGCAGTCTTGCCTGGTCTTTTCCCGCTGAGCATTCCCTGCCTTTGGTGACCTGATGATCCTAACATGAGCTGTCCCCAGCATACTGAACATATTAAATGAGATGAAAATAAAGTATTGGGTGTGATGTAAATTTTTATTACTAAATCTCTCATGATAGACTCAGTTTTTCTGCAGTCATAGCAGAAAAAGCCCAAGTCCCAGGGACTGTGACTGCCTCCTGGATTTGAAAGCCCATCTGCATCTCATGCTCCCTGTTGAAAGGAGCTTTGCTCTTGGTGATCCCTGAACGACCCAGGCAAATGGAAACTCCATGTTAGCAGGTGCTTCTTGTTTATCTGGGCTGAGGAGAGGTCTTGACAGATCATACACTGGTAATTAAACCTTTTAGTTACCAATGACGCCCCTAACTGAGTTTCCAATTCATTACCCAAAGTCAATCCCATGGCTACACCTAAGTTCAGAGCCAATGGGAATGTGACCTTTGGCCAGGTGTCTGGGAAGGAAGGAGAACTGGCCTATTTCTTATGATAAGTGATGCTCACAGGTGTTTAAATGCCTTGCTGATCTATTAGTTCCAAGATTAATCTAGTGAGGAAATGATCTTTCCCTTGCATTGGTAGAGAGAATTATTAACAACATTCTACTGTAAATGATAGATGTTTGAGGCCCAGATTTGAGAGGATGAGTTATCTTCATTTAAAAAGAAAATATCAGAGTATCTTTTTTACCTCGTATGCACTATTAATTTCTTAACACAAATATAAAATGTGAGTGATATATAAATAAAAGCTAGCATAATAGAGAAATAAACTAGAAAGACTGCGTGTGTGTGTGTGTGCATTTTAAGACACCAGAATTTCAGTAAAATCCTACAGATTTAAAAAAAGTGTTTAGGGAAATGTGTGTTAGTGATAGTATTGGAATCCTGGAATAGTAACACATGTGTGTAATGCTAGCACTTGGGAGGTAAAGGAAGGAGGATCAAGATTTCAAAGGCATCCTTTGATACTTACTGCGTTTGAGGCCTCACTGAGCTACATGATACTGTGCCCCAAAATACATAAAAAAGGCAAATGAAGAATAAAAAAATTAAATACAATATTGAAGAATGGAATGGATATGAATGTATCTAGAAGAAATTATGAACTACTATATGGAAACGTAGTATTCAACATAAAAATTTTGATCTAGATTATTTCTTATTTATTTATTTATTTGGTTTTCTGAGACATGGTTTCTCTGTGTAACAGTTCTGGCTGTCACGCAACTTGCTTTGTAGACCAGGTTGGCCTCAAACTCCTTAACCACCTGCTTCTGCCTCCCAAGTGCCACCACTGCCCAACTAGGTGATTCTTAATGAGAATATTTATGTTGTTTTTGTTCTAAATATCAGGACCTTTTAATCTAATGACACAACTTTCACATCCTCCAGTTTCTACTGTATTTTGTCTTAACACTTTGCCATTTAGAATCCAGCCACAAAAGAAGTTCTGGAAAACCTGCCTGTTTCTATGCGTGCAATTTCTCATTAAAATTTAAAAATTGCAAAATAAATGAACAAAAAGTTATTTAAATTAAGAAAAGAAAAGCAAGTGTTGTTAAGGGAATGGACAAATGAGAACTCTATATACTGGCAATAATGTAGAACAATATATCCACTGTAGTTTCCTCACAAAACTAAAAATAGACTAACCATGTGATCCAATATTACCACTCTTGAGTATGTACCTAAAAGATTCCAAATGAATAGATAGCAGAGATACTTTCATGTTGACTTTTATTTTAGTACTATTCATAATAGCTAATATACGGAAGCAACTTAGGTGGACACTGAGTAAGGAAAATGTGATATATAATACACACATATAAATAATATATATGATATTTTCAGTCATGAACAATGGAGTTATGGCATTTGCAGGGAAATGGTTGGAACTGGAGATATTCTTATTAAGTAAATTATGTGAGTTTCATAAAGATAAACATTTGTGTTTTCACTCATTTGCGGATCCTAGTTTTTATGTAGTCACATAAATTCATAGATTGTCCCAGTTTGGTATCTGTTGCTGTGATAAAACATTAATTAAAGCCAACTTGGGGAGAAAAGAATTTATTTCTCCTTACAGGTTACAGTCTTCAGGGGAAGACATAACAAGGGTTTAAGACAGGAACCTAGAGGCTATAACTGAAGCAGAGACAATGGAGGAATGCTCACTACTGGCTTGCTCACCATGGCTTTTTCCCCATTGCTTTTGATACAACCAGGACCACCTACCCAGGGAAGGTACCATACACAGTGGACTAGGCATTCCAACATCAATTAGCAAATTAAGACAGACAAATCCACAGGTCAATCTGATAGGAACAATTCTTCAATGATGCTTCTCTCTTCCCTGGTGTGTCAAATTGACAACTGATGCTCACTATGACCTCTATGCACAAATGACAGAGAGTAGATGTGAAAGTATATAATGAACAAAGGGAAGAGAGGGCCAAGAAGGGGAAGGGGAATGGTTAATGGGGTGTTATGCTCAAAGTATGTCATATGCTCACATGAAAATGGCCTGATGTAACCCAGTTATAAAATTAAATGAAATGATCCTCTAAAAAATTTAAATATTAATTAAGAAATTGTTGCCTCCTTCATACTTCTTTTATTGACTCTAATTAATGAATTGCTTGAATTGGACACTTTAGTGTTAGCTGTTATATTATCAGATTGATGGCAGGCTAACTACTTAAATTAAGTGATTGTGCACTTTTCATAGTACTTGAAATTTCTAGGAAGCTCCCGAGATCATGCTAGATTGCTGTTTATTAATGGTGGAAGTTAATGCTAAGTCAATTCTACTTGAATACTAGCAATTTTCCACAGTTCCCCCAACCTAGGCCTATATCTATAGGAATGTTACTGTGTTGTGCATTCTTTTTGTATTTTTATTTATCCTTTGAAAATTTTAGATGCATGTAGAATATAGTTTGATTGTTCCTGAATCCAGTTAATGCTGACCATATGGCAATCAGTATGGGACCACCTGCTGGGGCAACAATGACCTACCAGAGACCACATCCCTAAAGAAAAGTGTCTCTCTCAGCAACCACCAATAGACAACTGTTCTTCATAGTCCTTGAAGCCAGAGATTTGAAATCAGGAGGAATCATAAGGTTGTATTCCCTTTACAGACAGACCAATGGAAAGATCTTTTTGCCCCCTCCCCCTGCTTCTGATGGTTCTAGAAATCCCTGACATTCCTTTGTCTTGTGGTTCTCATCTATCTCTCACCAGGCTGCTTTTCCTTTTGGCCTGAGTTCCTGACTACAAATCGCTCTCTCCTTATAAGGACTCTAGTTACTGAATTAAGTGACTGCTAAAGCCCAGTATAGTCCCTTCTCAATTCCAAAACATGTTCCCATCCACAGGTACCTGGAGTCAGGACTGCAACACACAACTTCTTCAGGGGTATAATTCAATACTTAGTAATGACATCATTGAATATTTTGTAACTCTTTATCATCAATTGGTAGGATTCCGTAAATTACTGTTAAAAGCACTCTGTAAACAGCCAAAGGGAAATCATGATCTCTCTGGACTCCTCCCCTGGGCTGCTGATTTTCACAAATTGAATTCATAAGTCATCATGCTGTTCGTTCACCTTGCGATCTGGCTCCTGTATTAGCCCTTCCTTTGCGCATGGTTTTGTTAGTGAAACTCGTCAAGCGTTACCTTTGTTTGCGAAGCATTGGAGGTAATTCAGATGTGCCAGAACAGGCATGCTGGTGAGCAAGGGTGAGTCACTATCCCCCTCCTGTGTCAGGGATCTGCTGACAGATACTAATGGCTGTTGTCACTGAACTCAATCTAAAGCCATGGTGAACAAAAACAAGGCCTGATCACGTCAGCCAAGACAACTTAGATCTTGTTTCTCCTTTTCTCCTTCAACAGCTCCTTTGGGTATGTAGAAAAAGGCTTCTTATCTTCAAATATAAGCCATATCTCAGGGCATCATCTTTTTCTTTAAAATAATCTCAATATAGTTTTGAGTATAGGAAAGGGGGAAACATTAAATAATGTCACTAAGGATAATTCATTGAAATTCAAAAGCACCAGATGTACAGTCAAGATTCAGTGACACCCTCCCATATTTTCATTGTTGTCAGTGATGTTACAGCCTAATTGCTGCATGTAACATGAGTTCTCATTATTTGTATCTTGATTAAAATAATTATTTATAATTGTGAAATGCCTTTAAAATATCCCTGGAAAATAAAATGTCCTTTATATATTGTTAGGTATCACCTATACTCTTTTTCAATTGCTAAACAATATCATGAGAGTTTCATAAAATAAATAAACTGATTTTCACATTTTCTTTAATTCTTTAAGTAGAAGATGAATTAAGAAAAGAGTCAACTCTCACAAGTTGTAGTTCAGTGGGACTTTTCATTTCACATCAAAATTTACTTGGAGAGAAAATATTCTACATCAGAAAACCCTCTTATTCCATACTGTGCTGATTCGAATGACAATCGCCTCCACAGACTCATATATTTAAATGTTTGCTTCCCATTAGGTGGATGATTTTTTGAAGGATTAGGAAGCGTGACCCTGTTGGAGGAGGTGTGTCACTGGGGCTGGGTTCTGAGGTTTTGAAAGGTCATGCCAGGCCCTGTCTCCATCTTTATCTGCTGCCTGCTTGGAGATCAGGATGCAAGTTCTCAGCCCCTGTTCCAGTGCCCGCTTGCCTGCTTGTCACCTGCTCCCAGCCATGATTATGTACTAATCCTCTGAAGCTGTAAGCAAGCCCCCAATTAAATACTTTCTTTTTAAAATAGTTGACTTGGTCATGGGATCTCCTCATAGCAACAGAACAGAGTAACTAAGACACAATCTGAACAATAAATATGCAAGGGGACCTGGGTATAAGTGGGCTGAGCATGAGATGTAGATGTCCTAGAAAAAGAGAGAGTAAGGAGAATAAAGATAGAAGTGAGAAAATGGTTTATGATAAAGAATATGGGTGCAGTTGATGGATAGTGTTTTTTAATTTATATTTGTATTTAAAATTTTATATATATATATATTTTAAATTGCAGCGTGTTTTTAAAAACTAGTACTTCTGTCATTAAAAAAAAAATAGGTTCAGAGATGGAAGCAAGTTAAGATGAACTCAAAGTGGCTGCAGTATTAGCTCCTTGATTGTAGTAGTCTCCCTATAAAAACCAGGCCCCAGGATCCTCTCTTTGAGATACTCAAACATTTCTCCATAATAAAAGCTTGTTGGGCATTATTTGAAAGCCTAGTTTTAATGAGGATCTTGAACCCCTGCCCCAAGCTTACTGAATCAGCATCTGACTTTTAACAAAACTTTTCAAGTGATCTGTTAGAGTTGGAGAAGCACCCATGACTTGAAGTAGAGTTGTAATATTTGGGAGGTGGCTGTTAACTGCTAATTCTTGTTTCCTATTGGTTAAGGATATTTCTTGCTGCTTTCTGTCTTCATCAAGAACAATGAGGATGGTACTAGAAATGTATGTAATAATGACTTTTGGTAAAATAAAAAAAAACCTCATTAAATCTGGCTGTTTTCCTTACTCTTGTAAGGAGGATTTGTGTTTTTTTTTTTTTCTTTCATCATTGAGGGCACTGGTGTAAGAAAACTCATCTCTGTTCCTGCCGCAGGCTTAGCAGGAGAATCCTCCTCAGATGGGCAACAAGGCCTAGGGCTTGCATTTAGACTGAGGGCAAGGGCGCTCTGTGCCAGGGAGAATGAGTGTTTTTCCTGCACCCGCTCTGACATGTTCACACATGAATGTATTTCATTCAGAAAAAGTAAGGGCTCTAGAATGGCACCAGCTGCTTTAATGGGAAACAGATGTGCCATGGTTTTCCCACTCCCTGACCACCTGTGGTTTGCCCATGACTCAACTTTCTTCAAGAAAGGGAGTTAACTCTTGGACCCTGAACAAGCTCTAAATTACACATTTGCTTTTTCACTCCTCGTATTTCTTTTCACTGTTCACTGCTGTCACAGACTCTTACTATTGAGAGATGTTTCAATAAACTATACAAGGAATTCTCAACACTCCAACAATTTTCACTTAACAATGTCATGCTCCGGTATTTAGATTGAGGTTCTGTTGAAAGTATAGACAGAATGTCAATTTACCGGGCTAATTACAAAATGATGTTTATTACATACTTAAGCTACCTGGTTATAAGGTATTTTCCACAATTTCTTTTTCAGCTGGAGGTAGGAATTATTTATTCCCTCTCAGAACAATGCTTCAGAATCCTTAGATTGGTCGCTTACTCTCAGCTACCCGAGCCATGGGATGATGTTGACAAACCAGTATTATTAGTAACTCATACATTTCAGCTTAAGCAATAGCTGCAGTTAAATCCCATAGTGAACCATGTCCGGTGGTTGCTTACGAGTAGTCAAAAGGAAAGACTTGAACTTCATTCCACTTTATTTCTTCTGCCATGCCCAGCTTTCCATTCACAGAAAACATTCAGGGAAATAGTCCAGCCACAGGTAGGTGGATGGAAAAACATGAGGCATAAATAGCCCACATGGGAAATAGCCTTGCCTTGAAGAGTCACTGACAATATTTTTAAAAACATTTTTATTTCCATTTATGCCATCAACATGGGGTGGCTTTTAAGCATGATGTTCACATATTTGTGTTTCCTATTCATAGCATTATCCAATGAAAACTAAAATATAAACAATATAACTTGTCATGGAATTATATGCCACCCATGGGCCACATTACGATTGAAATGACTGCACAATGTGGTGGGGGGGAGCAAAAGTAGTTTTTGAAAACACAGTATTATGTCATTGCTTACGGTTTTCAAATACAAATGGACTTAACTTTAAATTTTTCAAAAGTTCAGCTTGTGTATCTTGATGTCAAAATGCTATCCAAAATGGTACATAGTGAATTTTATAAATTCACAGACTTAAATGATAAAGAAGCAAGTAACCTGGCACAGTGTGATTCATGGGAAACTTGGTTATTCCCCCGGTGTTTGTTAGTCCAAATGTGCTTAACATGCCTATCCAAATGACCCATGAGATCAGACAATACCAATTAGTTAGAAGTAAAGAGTTCCTAGAAGGCAACGTCAGTTTCATTTTGAGATTCAGTATTAAGATTAAAACAATTATAATTCAAAACAATAGATTTCGATCCATGGGGCTATTTAAAAGTTCACTTAGGCAAGATAACTGTTAATGACTTATCAATGTATTAATCTAGTAAGCCATAAAACCAATGACAGTGTATTTTGGACATAGACTGAGGTATAAAAATGATGAAAGTTCTAATATTGATCTCTTTTTAAAAGAAAGTTAATTTTGATGTGATAAGCATAAAATGATACTTTTTAAGTACATTTATTTTTGAATTTTTATTTAGTCTTCGCTTATACAATACATCCTGACAACACCCTCCACTATTCCCAGCCACCTCTACCTCATCTCTCCCCCAGATCCACTCCCCTCGTGGTCTACCTCCCCGACAAGAGTAAGCCTCCCAGGAATATCAACTGACTAAGCACAAGATACAATCAGACCAGGCGCAAACCCTCACATCAAGGCTGGGCAAGGCAGCCTAGGAGGAGAAGGGTCCCAAATGAGCTTACAACATAGGACATCACAGGCATTTCAGAATGTCATGCTGTGTGCTCAAATCTACCTTTGTATGATACATTGATGTTATTCTAAAAAGAACTATTATTATTAAAGATTTTAAAAATTAAGTGCATGAGTATTTTGCCTGTATGTGTGTATGTGTGTGTGTGTGTGTGTGTGTGTGTGTGTGTGTGTGTGTGTGCATCAGATGCATACCTAGTACCTGTGGGTGTTGGAAGAGGATGTCAGTTCCCTGGAAATGGAGTTACAGATCATTGTGAACCACCATGTAGGGGCTGGGAACTGAACCTGGTCATATGCAATAAAAGAACTTTTAACTGCTGAGCCATTCTCTACCCCCCTTTTTAAGACTTTTAAATTTTCATTTCCTCAACATATTTTTAGTGCATTTCATCATTTTATGTAATTTGAAAATAAATTACCTTCTAATTCCTCCAGTTGGCTCAAGATATTCTTTGGGATTTTTATGTAAATTGAACTAGTAATAGGGTACAAAATATGGTAAAGAGATGGCTCCTAGCATTAAGTTGCTTGTATTTGCTGAACAGGAAAACCTGTCTAAAATTACCTTTAATTTTAAAAAAAGGGTATTCAAAAGGGTGGTAGGGTTGGAGAAACAGAGAGGGGATTTAAAAATAGCCTTTGGGTTCAGTGAAAGGCAATGAGTTTGAAAGAAAGCAATCTCAGAGAGACAGTACCGTGTGATCCAAGGCCTGCATTAAGAGAAGTGCAAATTGAGTTTAGGTAGTGCACTGTCGGGTGTGACCTGGGTTCAGAACAGGAAAACTAATATATTAAAAATATAAATTAAAACAGAAATTGAAGTCATATCTGAGAAGGCATGAAAGGTATTCTATATGATTTAGACAAGAATGGGTGTTGTGTTGTAAAAATCTTACTACACTAGAAATTCTTGACTAAAATGAATCTAGGAGTAAAAATGAGTAAAAGTAGTTCCATTGTATTACAATATCTTCAGAACTTAGTAGGTAGCCAAAAAGAATAGAGCTAAGTCTTGGCTTTTTGTGCTAATTCAGTCCTTTTCGGTTGATACAATAAAACACTAACCAAAAGCATCTTGGGGAAGAGAGGGTCGATTTCAGCTTGTGGTCATAACCCATCCTGGAAGGAAGCCAAGGCACTCATTTGAAGCAGGAACTTTAAGATTATTACTTTCTGCCTTGTTTCCAGGACCAGCTTCCTTTCATATGGCCCGGGACCACCTTCCCAGGGATAACCGCAGTCCTGGTGGGCTGAACCTTCCTATAGCAAATAGAAATCAAAACAGTGTTCCACAGGCCAATCTGATCTTAGATCCCAGGTGTGTGAAACTGGTAGCAAAAGTATCCAGGACATCCACTAACTTGATCTTAATTATGTATCCTAGTAAAATCTTTTCATTAAGTAATTCACTGATAAATAACCATTCCTGATTGCAAAATCAGTTTTTGAGGAGGACCTCTACAAAACTGATGGCATTTGTTTGTTCGCTTTTTAAAAATGATCATCTCAAATAATTTAAACTGTTTGATAAGCTTGCATTCTAAATATGCAACATTTCTCCTACGTATATGAAAAGAAACTAGATGGAATAAAATAAAGATTAAAATGGAGTTTTTATGTGACACGATCATAAGTCAGCCATTTGGTGAAAAAATTTAGTCACATCATATTGTAACAACAGTGAAGGATAATACATAGTTTTCCAAGTGAGTCACCCTCAGAAAAATCTATCATAAATATTATCCAACCAGTAGTACCGAAGGCATCCTGGGGAAAAATATATACACCTTTCATTTCTGTCTGTTTATTATTTTATTTGTAAAATGTTCTTCCATGAAGAAATTAAATAACTGGAAAAATAACACTTGCTTTATTTTTAATTTTTTAAATGATGTCTTTATTTATTTAGATAGGGTCTCACTGTATTGCCCTTTCTGGCCAGGAACTCACAGAGATCTACCTGCCTATGCCTCCCAAGTACTGAGATTAAAGGAATTTGCCACATCAATAAAGCTGGTTAGACCCCAGAGGAGGAGGAAGGAATTTTGTGTATGAGATGGGGTGATGGAGGCTGTACAAAAGGTTCGAACATTTGCTTTAATATATTCCTAAGAGCAAAAGAAAACAAGGAAGTTACTTTCAATGTTATTAACCCAAGTGTGTGTGTGTGTGTGTGTGTGTGTGTGTGTGTGTGTGTGCATGCGTGAGTGCGTGCATGCGTGTGTGTGTTCATGTGCTTGTGGAAGGCAGAATTTTCACAGGGTCCCACTACTAGCCACAGAATTACTGGCTTCTGATGACTTCTGGAAGGAAAATTAGCCTCTCCCAGGGATGAGTACCCTTCTGGGTTGTCTAATGCAAAGTGGTCAACCCTGAAGCAGTACTGATCTTTGTGTGCTGATTTTGTGTCCTGCTACCTTACTGAATTCACCTTTCAGCTTAAACAGTCTTTTGGCTTTTCTAAGTAGTGAATAATGTAATCTGTCAATGGGAATAAATTAGATTTCTTCTTTTCTATCTTTATGTCATTATTTCTTTCTTTAATTAATCTTGCTAAAGTTTCTAAATCTTGCTAAAGTATATTAAATATGAGCAGTGTGAGTGCACATTCTTCTCTTAACTCTTGTTGTAAACACTAAGGATTTTTTCCACTTAATATGAGAGTGACTCTAGGTTTGTTATAGAAAGGCTTTATCATGATTACATATTATCTTTCTATCTCATAATTTTTCAAGACTTTTGCCATGAAACAGTATTGAATTCTATGAGTTTCTCTGCATTTAATAAGATGGTCACATGATACTTTAACTTTTACTTTTAACTTTCTGTTCACGTAATGTATTGCAATTTTATACTTTCACCTGTTAAACTCTGTACATTATGGGTAAAAAATAAGCTTAATAATACTATAAAAACCTTTCTATGTTTCATTTAGTTCAATTTCTTAATATTTTGTTAAGAGTATTTTTATAACTAATTTTGTCAGAGATACTGGTTTATAATTCTCTTTTTAAAATTGTATTAAGTGCCTTACTAACCTTTGACTGCTTATTCATTCAAGATACATACACACATTGCTTTATCATTGTAACATATAACCAACCTTATGTCTGTAGCAAGAATGCATGTCAGGTTAAGTTAAGGTCTTTTCTGGCCTGGCATTCCTTCTAATATGCTTGATCTTAAGCTACTATCGGTAAGATATGATTACTAAAATTCAAACAAAATAGAAATCTCAATGACCAATCACAAGTGAATTTATTTAAACTAGAGAGCTAGAAAGTGAGAAAAAGAGACCTTTGACTTTCAAGAACTTTATATTAGACAAAACAACCTAAAGCCAAAGCAAAACATAGACACCACATTTTCTCCTGTTTCAGATACTAACCCTGTTTGTGCAACCAGAAACTCATTAATGAGAAGCACTGAGAGCTGCATGGAATCCAATACCTTAGGGGAATAATGACCTCCGCGCAGACATTCTTCCATGAAACTAAAGCAATGATGTTTAAATGCAGAGACTGTGAACTATACATTTTAACAAATAAATGTTATCTCCGATGCTTTCTAACTCTCTGTCACTCACATTATCATTAAAAGGTTATTTAGTAGAAAAAAAGAATGATCAATTCAAGTTGGTTTTGGCTATGGTTAAGGAGGACTATATATAAGCTCAGCTTTATACTGTAGGCTGGCTCTTTTAAAAAGAATGGCTTAGCTTTTGATAAGGATCATATAGAATATTCCGGAACTTTTTTCTAGTCGAGGCATTCCAGATCTCATGTGTCTATACATAGAGCTTGTGTAGAAAGTCATGCCTTCTAGTTTACACAGTTTAATCCCAGCCCATCTCTCCTACATTTGTAAAATATCATGTCTTGAATGAAAATATAGTGTTACTGTGTTAATCACCTACTGTTTAAGAGATGGATGTAACCCACAAGAGAAACCAGATAACTGGACATAACTAACGAGAGCATTTAAAAATCACTAAGAAGTGAGCCTTAGATATTTCAGTCACATTAAAGTAACTAATTACTTTAAAATAGTATCATTAGCTACTGATATTAATAATAATGGAATAATACTTTACATATTCAGACACACAGGCCTTACCCAGCCATCCTTTTTTCTAAAGCGAAGAATTTATGACAAATAAATTATAAGAAAAGGGAAGAAATTAGACGAAAAGTGCAGATATTACTGAACATGCAGAAACACCCCGTACTTCTGTCCCAGTGTAATACAGAACTCTTGCAGGATTATGTGGAAAAAGGGACTGCTTTTCAGAAGGCAGGATTTCTCTCAATGAAGAGGATGTGTGACTGCTGGACTTCGCCGATAGTTTGTACGTTTCATTAATAAACCAAGTCCACCAATTCATGAAGTACCGGAAAAGACTCTAGGGGAAGAGATCTATTAGTGTTCTGCAATTACATCTAAAAGACAGTGCAGCATGGCCTCCTGGGTAAAATTTTAAGAGTAGTTACAGCTAATTAAAAAGACAGGACTGTCAGCACCGAACAATGTGAGGAAAGAGATGATGCCTTGGCTTTTGATTTGGAGTCATACCGAAGCTAAAGATGAATATTGTTGGGTTTCTCAGAAGTATTTCTGTGAGTGTGTGTGGGGTGAGGGGCTGGTCAATACAGATACAGGTCAGCTTTGGAATAAAAGTGAAAGGCTTTCTTAGTTACTTTCAGAATCTCTGAAAATGGCAACAAGCCTCTGCCAAAGCTAATATAGACAGAATTCCCATGGAAACCCTAAAGGCTATAAGAGGCAGGTATTCTTTATTCTTTTTTTTTTGCGCCAGTTTTTGGTCAAATGACTACTGCCCAATCTTTCTAACTGATTAAGCACCCCCCAAATCCTGGCTCCTGCTGTCTGCAGATTATCTGCAGTCCCTGAGCACTTCAGATGCTCTACTAGGAAAGTCCTTGGGGAAGAGAAGCCCATGGCACCTTGCTTCACATTGCGTGCTAGTGCTGTTGGTTGACTTTAGTTTGCAGCTAGTTTCCCTGTCTTTATCATCAGCCCTATATATTGTCTGCCACAAACATGGCCCTATATATTGTCTGCCACAAACATGGCCCTTCTTTGCAGTTCTCATTTTGGATGAGAACTCTTTTAGATGCCTTTCTAGAGAAATAAAGGGTGTTATGATTCAGCTGGAATTTAGCTGTTTTTGTACATTATCATTTTCATTGTCTTAATGTACAGGTAAAAATTCAAAACCCTTAACAGCTAACATAATGCATTTTTTATGTGAAGATTTTCGTACTTTGGGGGATATTAGAATTATTATTTTACAAAGAAAGAAGAACTTTAGGATTGTTTTAACTTTGCAAATGAAAAATAGAGTAAAATTGAAAATTATTTCATAAATAGTTTATAGTACAAATTAAGCTGATTCAATAATTAATGATGATTTTTAAAAGTAAAGCATCAATTCTTTCATTTATTTTCCCCATTTGTATTCTTACTAGTAGTATGTGTTTTCTAAGCTACATTATAAATAATATTTGGCATATCAACATTTTTAATAACCTGCAAAGCCTTCCATATGGATCAGATCTAATCATCATAAACAGCAAATTTGGAAGGCTGTAAAGTCATATTTTTGTAATTCTAATAATCAAAGGATAATAAGTTTTCTTCACTTGTTATTTCATTTCCTAGTAGTTAATGGTATTTTACTCACAGCTCCAAAGGATAATCTTTAGCAGTAACTATAACATGAGTTTTTCATTTTCTAGTATTTGAATCTTTAAATAAGACTGAGTTGAAAAACCCTAATATATGACTACTCAGATAATATGCCACCAGGCTATTTTTAGATGTTCTTATTTCTAACTGTCTGTACTGGTGCCTACAAACAAACTTGGAGTAAGAAGAAAACATGTATGTCCCTCATGGATCTAATCTACATGAGAAGTAGAAAAAGATAAGATCTCCTGGTAAATTGGTAGTGTGGGGATCATAGGAGGGGGTAGAAATGAATGGGGGAGGGAGGGAGGGGAGCAGAGAAAAATATATAGTTCAATAAAAAGAATAATAAAAAAGAGTTTAAAAAAGCAATACTGTGAAGAATCAACTGCAGAGACCATGTCTTCACAGCACTCAGTGTCGATGAAGTGACAACCAGGGCTTGCCCTCCCATCCATTCCTCCGACTGTTACGTGTAGACTCAGCACACAAAGGATCACCAGGAACATTGCTAGGTTTTAATGGTCAGAATAAAAATTGATCATGACTTGTTCACTTTAGAATCCATGTGGATGTAGGTGCACAGTTGTTCTTCTGTCACTCTAAGCCATGGTTAGACATAAATGAAGTTAACCTGGTACAGAGATTGTGGGAGTGCCCACCAATGACTGGTCCAGCCTGAGACCCATGTTATGAGAGGAAACCCACCCCTGACACATCCTGAAACATCCGGACCCAGAGGCTGGATGGCCCAGAAACCTAGGATAGAACCAAACATGACTGGAGAAAGCAAAATATGTCAGTGGAATGATGTCTGCTATACTCATAAACTGGCACCTAGTCTAATAGTTATCAGAGAGGTTTCATTCAGCAACTGATGGAAACAGATGCAGAGACCCATAGCCAAACATTAGGATGCACTCAGGGTATCCTCCTGAAGAGAGGGAAGAAGGATTGTAGAAGCCAGAAGGGTCAAGAAAACGTATTTCCATAGTGTATTTACAAATTAGCAGGGCAATGGCTCCAAAAGTTTGTTTGTTTGTTTGTTTGTTTCTCAATGAGGTCCATGGAGACAAATTATGGGTGCCCTACGGGGCTGAACACTATAGCTGTTTTAGTGGTATAGCCAAGAAACACATTCTTTGCTTGTTCATTCTGTTAAATCTAAAAATATTGGTACTGGGCCTGTGGAAATGTATAGTGAAGATAGCTCAGTGGGTAAAACAATTTCTGTGAAAATGTGAGCTCTAATAATTGTTTCACATGAAAGCCAGTGTGATTGTTCATGTTTGTAATTTCAGTGCTTGTACACCAAGATTGGTGGCAGAGACAAGAAAAATCTCTGGGAGCACACAAACCAATTAGTCTGTCTCAGGCATCTTTGAGGAACAGAAATGAAGGTCGAAGGTCAGGACTGACATCCAAGGTTCTCCTCTTACTTTCCCATAAGCTCTGTCGTATGTAACACCCACATTGAAACATGTACACACATCATGCATTCAATACACACAAACACACACACACACACAAAACACACACATACGTGGATTTTTATTTTGTTCTATTTTTATAAGAAAGCAAAGGAGATGAGGGACAAGAGAGAGAGGAGGAAGGGAGGAAGGGAAGGAAGGAGGACCATTTTAAAATCAGGAGACCTTACACATAGGCAGACCCAAGTTTGAAACCCTTTTTGTTCACAGACTATCCAGGAGACTCAGAAATTTTGCTGAAGGTCTGATTTACTACTGGGGATATAGGTCTGTTGGCAAAGTGCTTGTTGGGCATGGGGACCTTAGTTCAATCTCTGGAACCCTTGTACAAAGTTTTCTGTAGTGATGCCTGATTGTCATCCCAGCGCTAGGGGGCAGAGGAAGGTAGATCGCTGACACTCAGGCTGGCCAGCATAGGCTTTACCCCAGAGAGAGAACTTGTCTTGTAAAACAACGTGAAAAGCAACTGAGGAATGCCACTAAGATTGTCTTCTGGCCTCCATTTATAGGCTAACACACATGCACACACATACACAATATTTTAATATGTTTCCTCTGGACTTAGTTTATTTGTTTTCAAAGCCAAGTCTTACTAAGTAGGCAAGTCTCTTGTCTAACCTGCAGTTTTTCTCACTTTGTCTTCAGACGGCCTGGATTGCAAATTTATACCATCATCCTCACTCATTTTGACAGAAAGTAGTACAATTCTAAATATAATATCAAACTGTTTGCCATTTCATTGATACTTCAGGATTCACAATGGTCAAACAAGGCTTGACAATGCAGCATTTTGAGAAGATCAGGACCAGTGGCTGGAGAAATGGCTCCAGGGGTAATAAACCTTGCTGTTCTCTCAGAGGACCCGGTCAGTTCCCAGACCCACATGTTGCCCCACGTCTGTCTCTACCTCCACTTTTATGGGCTTTGGCTCCTTCTTGTGTCATTCATAAGCATTAGGCATGTGGAACACAATCATGCATGCAGGTAAAACATACATACGCAAAAAATAAAAATAAAACGTAAATATTCAAAAACTGGAAAAATAAATATCAGGACCAAAAGATTGTACAGGATAGCCAAACTGATATTTCAGGGTAGTGTTTCCTTAGGTATTAGAATAAATACACACAACTTTCCAAATGAAGAACAGATGATCCTATGGCAGGATTAAATGGGTAAAGTTTGATGGCATTTGCTACTGTTTAAATAACTAGACTTTACTGCTACGACTTACCAGTTATTTAACTAAATCACATTTATACATTTGGTTAAATTTTCTTTTTATATTGTGCGCTAAATTGGTTTATCATTGTCCTTTGAATCTCATCTAAATGTTTAGTCTCATGTTCCCAAGATAGATTAGAAATTGAGCAACACTGAACCACTTTAGTAGCTCAGGGAAAACACACACAGAAGCCTACACAATTGAATTGTTAAGTTATTATCCCAGAAAGCAGACTGTTTTCATAAACCATAATGAAAATCTGTTCCAGAAGTGGTGGAATTTCAGCCATGTGTATTGAGGCAAGCCTGTGATCACAGCACTTGTGGGGAGGAAGAAGGAGATCAGGAGCCCAAAGTCAACATCACTCAGCTTGAGGCTAACCTGGGGTGTTTGAGGAACCATTTATAAAAGCAAATTAAGAGGTAAACATTATTTAACTATGAACTATGAACACTCTAATATTTTCCTTATCTATTCCAACCAAAGAAATTTGTGTTCACATAAACATGCATCACATGTATTTCCCTGAAAAATTATCGTGCCCCAGATGCTGAATGTGATCTTCCAGAGCACATAGAGCAGTATTCACAGACATTCCATTAATTATTTGTTGAACAAGTTTGATAGCCGCACAGGCAGTGTTGGCCTCAAGGGGATGAGTTATTATAAATACTATCTGTGTAGACATTTGAAAGAAACAGAGTGGGTGGTAAAATTGTAGGTTCAAGAACCTATTTTTCTTTTTTCTCCCACACATACACTCATCTCTCCTCATATTCTTTTCCAAATCTTGCCCATCTCCAGTTTCCCACTATGATTTTTTTTAAACATGTGTGCACACTGACTGTTGCTGCTACTGTTTGATGTCATGCACTGACTTGTATCATATCCAAATGCTTAGGATGTGAGCTGTTGCTTTAGACCTGGAACGAGGCAAATGAAGGGTAGGCAGATGCTTACTTCAAGCCGATGGCTCTGTTTTAAAGGGGAGCTTCCAGTAATGCCTTTTCCCTATTCCACTGTCTCAGCTGTTCTACTTACTAAGGTGTAGTAAGGATGAAGAAGGGACGCCAATGAAGAGGAGCATGCATGGATGGATGCTTTTAAAGTGCCATGTTTCCCAAGTTTTGCCTTAAGGTGTCATATGCTATTATGAACAGAATATGCCTTGTGAGAGAAAAAGAAATTTCTAGTTCTGACTCTGACATTTTCATGTCCTGAATTCCCTGGGAACACCACTTAATCTCTTTTTACTTTTGTTTCTGTCTCAGTAAACATACTAATGAAAACAAGTATTTTTGAGCAAATCCAGAACTCTCTTATAAAATAACTGTAATCTCTAATTGTGTGGGTGGAAAGTCTTATATTTATTATTTTGATAATAACTACCTAACAAAGAGGAAAGATATCTAAGCAAGTCAGGAGAATGTTTGCATTTGCCAAGGTCATACTCAGGATTCCACGAAATGCTGTCAGCACGTGATTTTTAATCATGGATAAGCATTCTACTAGTTCAGTTAGAAGAAGCAGTACGCATTTCAAATGTACTCACTTGGATTGACGAAGACAAAGATGAAAATGGACAAGAAGTGTAAAGGAAAATCTCGGGAGTTTTTATCAGAATGTATTTTCAACTTATTATTTATAAATTGGATGTCTTGAATCATATAAGGGGAAATAACGATAATTGTTTGATGCAAAACACACACACACAGTTTCTAGTAGTGCCAACTGACATAAAAGTACCATGTAGAAGTATTTTTTTTTAACAGGGAAAGCAGAAGCCTTGATCTTATATAAAATATGTTTAAAATATAACTGAGATTGTATTTTAGTGAGTGAAGTTTGGTGCATAAAATGAAAAATACTTAGATATATTAGATCAAGATAAGTGTGATGTAGGGACATAAAATAGCCTTTTGTCTAAATGATCAATTGGGAACTTGACACTGGGTGGTCTGTAAAGTCCCTTGATATCTAAGTTTAAGTCTCAGTCTTCAGGAACAAGCTGTTCTGTGAAGACTGCAGTAAGAATAGTCCATGCAGAGAGACCAAATAAAACACCCTGCCTCAACAAAAGCAGACCCAAGCGTAAGAGTGCCCATAGTATTTAGAAAGTTCAGCAGTAGTGTACTGACAGGGAAGGATAAGCGAAAAAACTGTCAGAAGCCTACCATTGAGCACATGCATTGTCAGAAGCATAATGCCATACCATTTTTTAAGATCTGAATGTATATTACAAGGATAGTGAGTGGTCCCTGTGAAGTTTTACCAAAGCAAATGAGTTCTGTTATCAGATGTGAAACATTTCTGCTTCCTGAAACTGTTCTGACTGTAGGAGACAAGAGTGCAAATTTGTCTGATTAAAGGATGATTGACTTGTTTAATCCAGAAAGCACAATGGCTTGAAATAGGTTGGTAGTAATATAGGAATTTGTTCCTTCATTATCTAATTTGATACATACTAACTAATTAGTTGCTATTTACCAAAACTGGTATTAGACATTCATCAGGAACCAAGAATCAAAGTTCTCTCTGTAGCTTTGATTCAGGGGTGGACATAGACGACCAAGAGGAACAGAGAGTGCTGAGGCTACTTTTAGTTAGACTGATTGGGGAGCATCTCTTGTAACAGGAGGAACGGGCCTGCTTTTCGTCCCAGCCACCCAGCTAGCTTATACCCGAAATAATCACACAGAAATTGTATTAATTAAATTACTGCTTGACCCATAACTCTAGCCTCTTAGTGGCTAACTCTCACATCTTGATTCAACCCATTTCTAATAATCTGTATGTCACCACGAGGTTGTGGCTTACCGGGAAAGATTCAGCATGTCTGACCTAGCAGCTCCATGGAGGCTCTCTCTGACTCTGCTTTCTTCCTCCCAGAATTCAGTTCTGACTACTCCACCTACCTAAGTACTGCCCTATCAAAAGGCCAAGGCAGTTTCTTTATTCAAACAATGAAAACAACACATAGACAGAAAAACCTCCTACACCAATCTCTCATTAACTAGCAAGGAGGAATGAGCATTGTAGTTCTTTGGGGCCATACGGGTTTGACCATTGGGACCCTAGGATGGAAATTTAGTCGCCAAGGCCAAGCTGTAAAGAACAGATAGAGGCTAGATTGCGACAGTTTAAGTAGGTCATGTTGAGGGATTTGAATTATATTGTAATTATAATAGAAATCCATAAGAGCTTTGATTAATGGAATAACTTAGATCTGGTGTGTATTCAAAATGATTAATGAAGAAAGACAGTGGGTGTGAGCTATACATAGAATGTAAGAAAAAGGAAGTCATTTGGAGATCCTCTGAGTAAGCAAAGCAAGAGATAGTGGTGCACCGGGCTACACTGTAAGCAGGGAAAATGACAAGGTCTGGTGATGTTCTGAAGAGGATGTGAAGGTAGAACTTGCTGTGCTTCCCGAGAACACTGGATATTAGTGTGGCAATATGGAGATAAAGTAATTTTGTCCTGAAAAATTGTTTAAGTGAAATGTCGTTTGCTGAAAATAAGAGGGGTGAGTATAGTACGTAGGAAGGGAGAACTGAGCATCAAATATCAGCGTGAGGAAATACAAATTTTGCAATATCTGTGGAGTATTCATGAGGAGTAGAGATATAGGATAGAAGAAACTAAAGTTTTCCCTTTGGATTATTGCAACATACAGATAGGAATCAAGGTGTAAAATTTTCTGAAATCACCTGAAAATGAAGTAAATAGAGAAAAGGAGAGGACGAGTTAATTCCGAATTGTATCTGAAGGCAGAGAAAAAAAAAAACAATAACCTACTGATGGACCAGCAAGTAAAGCAAAGATGAATTTATTTCTTCACTACCAAGTTTACAATTATGTTAGTCACTGAGTTGGAAATGAAGGAAGAGAGACTGTCAATGAGTTCACCAAGAGGGAATCAGGTTCTGTTTTGGCTTGAATAGGGACATTTCAACATGCAGTAATTGTGACTTAGAGTCCATAGGGAATGACGTAAGTGGTGGGAGTAGAGCAGGATAGCCATCGCTGTATGCAAAAGAATGTAGTTCAACCCTTGAATCATACCACATAAAGAGTTAGCCAAAGTGAATCATGACCTATATGTGAGAACAAAAACTAGAATGCTCTCAGAAAAAAGTATAGGTAAACAACAATCACTATAGACATGGAAAAAAACAAAATCTCAGTTATGATGCTATAAGCATAGGCAATGGAAACAAAAAATAAAATTAATTTTAAACAAATTTTGTAAATGTACTTTAAAATCAAATACATCATTAAGAAATTTAAAATATATCCCATGAATGGAAAAAATACTTGAGAGTTGTATATCAGATACTAGTTTAATGTCCATTATATACAAATATATATAAAAATTATAAATACCTCTTACAACCAAACAATAAAGGAAAAAAAACAATGTAAAAAGTGAGAAAGTAGCAGAGCTTTCTCCAAAGGAGGACAGGGTGTGCTCCCTCCATGGTGAATGGTACCAAACATCTATTGTTTTATGTGTAGCCATGGACCCGTTTTCATATGAGCAGAACTAATGGACTTGACTAAGCAAACAAACAAATAAACAAGGAAGACATGAAGCTGGCAGGCAGATGTGATCGGGGTACTGAGGAAAGCTGGAGGGAGTGAGGAAGGGAAGAATATAACCGAGATACATCATATATATACTAGAATTTTCAGAGGATAAGTAAAATAATCAGCAAATAAATGAATAAGAGACTGACAAAGCAGGAGGTTATTAAACAGGCTAATAAATTAAAGAATCTTTTAGCAATTGCTACATTCCAACCAACATCATTGCCTTCTCCTCTTCTTCACAGCCGTAGTATCTTGTCTCTAAGAGCCTTGTAATCCCCTTAGACATCCGTTGATATCATAGTGTTGCTTCAACTTCCATTTCTCTGATGCTTACTGATGATGCAAAGATTTTGCTACTTGACTGTTCTTACACACACACATATGTGAGATGATGGATATATTGCGTTACCTGACTATGGTCACTTTGTTCACTGTGAATGCATAGAATAAAAATTCAAAAGATGGGAAAGCTGTTCATCTAGATATGTAACTCTGGTAACAGACTGATTTAATAATTCTTGTGAGCTGGGAAGCAAAGTAGGGGTACATGGTGGGACCGATGGAAGGAATATTAAAGGACTCTAAGAATCCTTAAACTACTGCATGCAAAAATATTTTCATTAATTTTCCTAGGAAGGTGTCCTACCATTTCAACAAATTCTAAAGTGATTCATAACACCAGTAAACTTATGATCATTTGCCTTAAAATAGGAAATAATTTTGCATATATTATGAAGATTTTGAGTAGTTATTCTTGACTTTGTAAGATAGATTGTAGTGCATAATTTAACCATAAATTAGGGTGTCCTGTGTGTTATGATATATCATCTTCCATACACTTGTAATTTAAATATTTTCTTTCTTTTAGACTACTCACTGCAGCTAATATATTGATCTAATACACTAATTACAGTGAAGGCCTCAACTTACAACCTGCCATTGAAATAGATGGTAACAGCTTTTATATATATATATATATTAATGAGGAAGGAATTACTTGCCAATTCAGCAATTAGCAAATTTGAGATAAAGTACACCAGCTTGTACCATTAAATAATATACTTAATTGTCAATTGTCACTCAATTTTTTTTACATTAAACAGATTTTTTTTTATTCTGATACAATAAATGGCTTCACAACAGTAAAACTTGCTTCTGTGAAGACACGGATGAGTCTTTTGGTTATTGTAACATGTGGTTACTTAAATAAAATGGCATTCTCACTTGCTTCCCTCTGGAGCTGTTGGAATCTTATGTGCTAATGTAGGGAAAGTGCTATGCCTGGAACATGTTGTCCAACATGAATTCCAAAGCCTAATAAACATCAGTGGGCTTATGGAAGACGTCCAGTGTCAGTATGCGCTTTTTCTGCCTTTGTGTTTTTTAGTGACAGGATTCTTTATCATCATCATCATCATCATCATCATTATTTAATTGAAATTGTACATACCAATCCCGTTTACACTCCCTTCCCTCCTCCGGCTCCCTCCACCTTCCCCCACTCCACACCCCCCATCCACTCCTCAGAGAAGGTAAAGATTCTATCAGGTGTTACTTGTTTGGTCAGAAGGCTTATTACTTTTAGGGAGACCTCACTGCAACCTCTAGGCACAAACACTGTAACCTGAATTGAAAACACTGAGAAATGTGCAAGGAGAGATTTTTCCTAAAGTGTTTCGATCTCCCAAAGAACTTGTTCTTTACTGAATAGATAGGCCCTACCTACCTGTTAGAACTGAATCAAAATGGCTATCATGAATTTGTGACTGGAAATTTTAAGACTGAATTAAATTGCCAAAGATGTCTGTAATGTCAATATCATAGACCATCGTCCAAATTGATTTGGTAATGTTGCACTTAATTAAATTCAGTATTAGACATATTATCACTGTAAACATATTGACCCATGAACATATAAACAAATTTGTTTACAAAGTATGCACAAGTTTAAAGGATTTTGAATTTTAGTCTCATTTAGTTTGTAGCATTTTCTTATAGCAGAAAAGTATAGACTTTTTATCTTTTACTTTTACCTTTCAATTTATTTAATATATATGGGTATTTTGTTTGCATATATGTGTATGCATCATGTGTGTGCCTGGGACCTGAGTGGGACAGAAGAGGAGGTTAAATCCTTTGAAACTGGAATTACCAAAACTTGTGAGCCATTATGCGTGTGCTGGGAATTGAACCCAGGTCCCCTGGATAAGACGCCAAAGCTCTTTAACCATTAAATCATCTCTCCAGCCCCTGAAAGTATGAAGGTTTAAAAATGGCAATCCATTTTTCTACTTATCTAGCAAGATTGTCAAAATCTACATCAAAATTTCTAAAGTGTATATAAAAATACAATTGGAGAAACATAGTCCATGTCTCCTGTGCATCAACTATAAGACCTACAATAGATTCCCAGTAATGTTCTTAAACTTGACAGTGGATTCATGCGTATTTAGTTTGTGAAAATTATTTGATTGCACATGTAACTAGTTTCCTATGAGTATTTTACTCTGCTGATGTTTGCTGTACAGATGCTTAAGTGAGTCAAAGAGAATTAACAAGTGAACAACAGAATTGATGGATCTTGCTTCCTGTTCCTATCCATGTTTCACATTAATTTTGTCCACTTTCATGTATATTTGTTCTTTCAAAATTAATCTATAAATCCATGTTGATGTAAATAAACTGTTGTGCATGAGCAACCTTGACATGACTATTTACATCTCTGTGTGTTCCCCAAAATCATAGCCCTTCTTGCACACACAATACACACACACACACACACACACACACACTCACGCATGCATGCGCACACACAGAAACCACAAGATAGTTTACCATTAAGAATATGAAAAGCAAAGAAAACCTGAGAACTGGAAAACAAGAATTGTCTTATATACATCACCTAAATGTGATCTGGTATCAATAATGGCATCCTGGAGGCAGGATGCTAAATTTAAAAATCCGAATAAAGTATGTATATGCATGTCAGCAGTCATGTATAAATAGTGGTTCATTAATTCACCATGTAAAATATTAAAAATAGGAGAATCTTGGGACAAGGTTAATACTGAACTCTTTGTAACAACTTTGCAACCTTTTGCAAAATGCAAAATAGCTCTAAAAGCAACAATAAAGATAACACTTGAAGTAAGTACCTAGGTCTACTTGACTGAGGAGTTTGACCTGTGATTTTAAGTAACTAGCAATGAAAAAATATAAAGATTGGGCACAATGAATAGGTTTCACAACCCAATTTCCTCTTGTAATGCTGGATTTATTATTTGCCTTCTCAGCAACTCTGAATGTATTTTGGTGATTAAACTATAAATGTGAATTGCCTGTTTACTCCAGCATATTAAGATGGCAGCTGTGTGAGTTATTAGTTACTCACAGATATTTTAAGTTAAACTTTTTATATGTCACATTTCATGCGAAGAGCTGAGTGATGAAATGAGGAATATTTTGTTGGTAATTACAGTCTATTAAAAATTAATTCACACTCCATTACACGCTTTCAACAAATATAATAGAGACCTCATGGAATGTTGGAACCAAAAGGGACATTTAACAGATTAGTTCAGCTCCTTAACTTTCTATGAGACGTCTGAGTGCCAGGAAATTTGGGACTTGCCCAAGGTCATAATAAATGTGTGGGATTAGGCTGAACAAGCACTTATGATGCTTCAAGAACTGGGATGGGTCCTGGACACGTACCAATGAGTAAAACTTTATTCTTTAACAAAGAGAATCAGGAAGAGGAAAAGGATGGGTGAAGGCAATGCAATCTAAAAGCAAGCCAGAAAATTGAGTACAGAGTATCATGGGAATTAAGGCCATGTGATCTGCCTTAAGCATCACCTGATTCTGTGGAAAAGGGAAAGAACTTTAACATTTGAAAAAGGAGGGGACAGATAAGTATTCCAAGCAAGGCTGATCACACAGATCACAAAAGTGGAAGAGGCAAAGTACTAATGTATTCTCTGGGAAGATCCCTGCTCTGGGTTCTTACTGTAGAAGGGTGTGAGTAGGGAGAAGGGATATATTAACCTGAAAAATGGTGTATCTCCAGAGAGGGCTGGCTGCATGCTGTTTAGCATCCTGAATTTTCATCCATTTATTTTGGAAATTCAGTCACTGAAATCAGTGTAGTATTCAAGAGGTGGGTAGTAAGGTAGTGGATAAGAAGAATGCTGACAAACATGAAGGAGAGGAAGTTCATTCAAGAAGTATATAAGAAAATGATAATTATTGGATGACAGGTAAGTGGGGTAGGTAGATGAATGTGCTGAACAAAGAGTCTAATAGTTCCACAGAATTTTAGATATCTAGAAGTGCACATTTGCCTTGGGCTCCGTTGACCCCTTTTCCAATCTCCAACCCAGGCTATGGTCCTGACTACCAGCAGCTTAACAGTGTTTGACACAAAATTAAAGAAAAAAACCAAGATATTCCTTATGGTTATCCTATCTTATCCTGTGACTAAAAGTACTTTCTGGTTCTATACACCTATTGCCAAGAAAGATGATTGGCATGATTGAGAGTTGCTTACTGTGCTCCTTTCCCTATGTCTAAACTCCAGAGAACTCACTCTAAATTTTAAATATACCCTTTAAGGCGCACCAGTTTGAACCTATGCCCAACACCTGTGTTAGGCTCTGACCCCTGATAGATTGTGTTGCCTATGGAAGAAGGGATATTAGTGATCATGGTGACTATAGTGTCAATACCTGAAAAGATCTAAGAGAGGAGGTCTTAAAGCTCATCGCACACACAAATAAGTACCGGTTAGCTTGATTGTGGTCACCATTTGTACAGTGTACTAATATATGAGCATCACACTGCCCATTACAAGTGCATATGGTTTACATTTGTTAATTGTACCTCTGCAAAACTGATTTACTTCTGTAAAAGCAAAGGTCAACACAGTCTTTGAAAAGCTACCAGAAAATCTTAAAGAGAGGAGTCTTATCTCAAAAGAGACATTTAGAAAATTTTCAGATCCCAAGATCTGGGTGATCAAGAAAGAGCATAGAGAGGACGAGGCATTAAAATAACTACTAAATCTAACAATAGAGATGCCAAGGGGGACTTTCATGAGAACTGTTTTAGCAGTAGCTGTCCTCAGTCGCACTGAAGTGGCTTGAGGTATACACATGTGATAAAGTAGAAACTGCTTTTCTGGATGACCCTTTGAAGATTTGACAGAAATTTGAAGGAGGAGAGAAGGCCGAGAAAAGGGAGACTAATCTGCTCTCTGATTCAGATGCGTTGTTTAGCACATTTGTGGGCTCCTGGGAAAGATGCTGGCTGGAAAGCAGCTGTTGATGACAGTGCACAATGGGCAGCATCCTGGGGAAAGATGCAAAGGCAACCAAGGTGAGAGGTGAGAGCTGGGCTGATCCGACAGGTGGAGAATATTTCTTTTCTAAAACCAGAAAGAGCTGTAGCCCATGTGGATGATTATGAAAGCAAGTTTTGTGGCAGTTTACTTAAATGTGGACTCAGACAGACGGAGACACAGTGAGTCTGCCTTTTCTGCAGAGTAGTGGCGCACTGAGGTGTTGAAAAAGATCTTGATGCCTTTGATTGATAGTAGTTTAGTTATTCATATCTTATTCTAGTAGCAAGGGAGGTAATCTGCTAAGAAGGAGATGACTTGCATCCCTAGTTGTAGTGTCTAGATAAAGATGAAGGGAAGCAGGGAAGAAGGGAATTAGGAAGACAAAATACAAACAGATCAATTGAGTGGGTTACTTAATTTGAGGGGGCAATGTTCTCAGGCTTGAATGATTTTTTTTCCCAGTTGTTCCTTGCTACTTAAAACTTTAAAAGCATTTATTGGGTATAAACTACAAGCATCACATCAATCCCAATAGGCTGTAAATTGTGTTACTTCAATTTCTGGGTTAAGTAGTTTCTCCAAGGTCACATTACTAACTAAAAGGCAGAACATGGGTCTGACCAACCTTAAAACGTATGTTGTTAAATGCAGTGATTTTGTCCCCAAAGGAACTGGAGCATTAAGAATTACTAATAAAGTTTCCCTACCTTTGTGCAATTTCTACTACAACCATGGCAGATAGGATATTGAGGAATTAGTGTGCTCAAAAAAGCACAACAGTGGATTTGTCAATAGTACTAAGGCTTCGGGGACTCCTTCCCTCTGGGAGGAGAGCTAAGCACTGACTACCATTGAGTTGGTATCTTCAGAGGAGGAGGAGCCAGACAGAACTGTATATGCAAGGGCCAAGAGGCACGAGAGGGAAAGCATTTTGGATCAGTGCATCTAAGGCACAGTGACAGTGGGAGGAACTGGCAGACTGTGGGAACAGAAAAGAAGAGGCGTTCTATCTACTGAGAACTTACTTTATCTAATAATCAACTGGCGTGTACATTCTCGAAGGAGAGAATGACATCAGAATTGAGTTTTTGAAATATGACCCTGTCAATAATTAGCAGGAATGATTTCAGATCAAGGAACCTAATAATTATAATTTGTCACTCTGAGTCTGGCACCATACAAGTGGTGTTTGTAGATGCAGCAAATTAATCACAGAAATGTTATGAAGGAAGTATAATTCTGATAAATAACCTTGGGCTTTGAACCTTAACTTCTACCTTGTGTGGCATAAGATGTCTATTTCATTTGTCACTGTATGTACCAGACTAGCTGGCCCATATTTCAGGGGTTCTCCTGTCTCCACCTAACATCTTACTATAGGGATGCTAGGGATAACATACATTTGTTATTGTTCTTATAGTTTCTACAGATTCAAACTCTGCTCTCCACACTTTCACAGACAGTATTTTACCAACTGATACTCTCCCCAGACCTATTCTGTTGTTTTAAAATGTCAGCTTTGTAGAGATTTATATCAGCAACCTAGTAAATATATAAACTCAAGCTATTTTCCAGTTAAGAGTAAATTCACATTTATTTGTAATTACTTTCAAAGAAGTACATAACATTTGAGAGAAAGGTGATTCACTGTTGATGATTTGCCAAGTCTATGTTTCTATTCTTATTCTCTTCCACTTTCCTTTGCCTGGACATAAATCTCATTTGGATTCCCCAGGGGAAATCTTGTTTTCCCCTGCATACTGATATTGTTATCCACACTTTCAGTCTTTTGAGTAATTTTTTTGTGTGTGCTATAATCTTTAAATCCCAGCCTGGAAGTAGCACTATTCTAAGACTTGCTTTATAACCAGATAATTTCTATACTTGAAAAAAAGCATGAAAAAATCTCAAGCCTACATCAGACTTGTCCTGCGTACCAGCCCCAGGACTGGCAGAGTCTCTCAAGACTGGAAATGTCAGAAATTTTTTGTAAAGGATATTAGTAAGCCAGGCAGGCAAGCAATCCAGCCTGAAGAGTCTTCACGTCTTCTTTGAAGCCCTGCATTTTCACAAATATAGAACTGTAGAATTTCAGAACTACCCAAGGTAAATTAATAAAAAAATAACAGAGGTTAATATCATTTTACTATCAAGAAAAATAGTGACATGGACTCAAATTTAATTCTACCCCTCTTGTCCCTTTGTTGTCAGCCATCTTCTTGATGACGTAACACATTTGAACCTTCTTCTCATGTGTTCCTGGAAATCATTCTCTTTATTGTTTATTTTTCACAGAGAGGAGTTCTAAAGATTTGAGATTTCCTGGGCAGACTATTCACACTCATCAGATGTAGAGACATCTCCACACAGGTGTGTACACAGACATACACATGCCACAAGGGCTGTCGAGTTCACCCAGAGAGCAAACATGGGCCTAATGAACTGAAAACTTCTGCCACTCGCCAGTTCCCATGGCAACTTCTCTAGGACCATAAAATGTCCTGTATCCTATGCATCTCGAGAGTGCATATGGAGGAAACATTATCCTGTTCTCCACAAACCAAAATACATGGTCACAAAGCATGGTCCACTTCCCTTTGAAAATTCACTCCTGTGAGGGCTTTGGTCTTGTAGGACAGACTAATAATGTGTGAGTCAGGGTATGGACTTTAGACTCACCAGTGAGGAGTTTCCAAATTATGCTCCTTCTGAAATGACTCCTTTACAGGAAGTCTTCTGTCACTTTGTCAGCCATTTAATTTTATTACAATCCCTGGATTTTGCTATTCCTTCATTTATTTACTGCCTTACAGTTTCTATTTGAAAACTCATCGACCCCCATGTGCTTTATATACTCCTTTAACTACAAAACCAGGATTTAGAGCTGCTGTTATTCAGAAGTCAGTCTGGGAGTGAATGGGTTAACTCAGTCTAAGTAACCAGGAGCCAAAAAGAAAATGTGTTGAGATGAAGGAACAATGTATAAAACACATGGGTGTTGAACTTGATGGTTCTTTTCTACAGAAGAGGCAGGAGACCAGGGCTGAATTAGGGGAAGCATTCAGGCTAGTAATTTGAAGGGTCTGCCTTCAAATTACTCAAAGTTTGTATAATGTTAATTGTATGTATGTCTTCAGGTTTGACCATTTGGTATTGGATGACCAATTGGTGTGCTCTTCCCTGGGAAAGACTTTCTCTTGCTCTCAGCATTCTTTAGTTGCCTGTAGTTTTGTGTGTAGGTTAAGGCCTCATGATCTTAAATTTGCTTTGCCATGTTTATTGTTGTTGTCCCTTTTTGCTCATGTTTAGTCAGTCATGTCAGTAATGTTGGTGAGACTTTATGGTATAGAGTCTGGCATTTCTAGGAGATGAAAAATATTGTACAGACTGAGTAGGTTATACACACACACACATAGAGAGAGAGGGGGGAAGTTATTGATATGATTAAGATATAATTATATATAATATAGAATTATGTTGTAATATCAAAAATAAAACAAATAGTTTTAAAACAGTATGCAGAGTCAACGGGTACAGTGTTAAAGGTATTCTAGGTACTATATAGTTACCAATGAGAGATGAAATGCCAAATCTCAATTGTGTGGATAGAGGTCTCTATAAACTAAGCCTTTCTAAAGTTTATCTATAAAATGATTAGTTGTGTTTACATGTTTAGAAATGTGAGTGTGTGTGTGTGTGTGTGTGTGTGTGTTAAGTCTGAGTAGAGAAAGGCATAGGGGATCACTGATAAGGACTTGGAGGGAAGAAAGGGAAGTGAAGGAAATACAATTTTATGTTAATTTTTAAATAGTAACAGACAATGGGAAATGGTATAAAGGCTCATTGGGAGATAGTATCTTCTGTGTAAGCATAAGGACCTGAGTTTGAATCCTCTGCAGGCAACATAAAAAGTGGTCATGACTTTTTTTTTTTACACTATAAACACGTGTAATCTGAATGATTGGAGACACAGAATGACACAGAAGACACCAGGTATCCTCTTCTGGCTTCCACATGTGCATACATGAGTATGCATACACACACACACACACACACAGAGAGAGAGAGAGAGAGAGAGAGAGAGAGAGAGAGAGAGAGAGAGAGATAGAGAGAGAAGTCTATATACACTTTGTAAAAAAATAAAAATAAAATACATGACAAGTGAATAGCAGTCTTCTGAAAAACAAGTTGTCCGTTACCAAGCACCATCGTATGTGATTCACAACCTGCTATATCTTTTTTAAATCCTTTATTTCTGCTTCTGTGAATGCTGTGAAAATGACTATAGCGTAGCAGTGTTGTACAATGCGAGTATCACATTAGGAAAACCCGATTTTGCAAAGTTAAAGTATGCAAGACACATTCAAACAAATGCTCAGTCACCAGGCAATGGGATGTGCCTTGGCCTAGTTTGTCCACATGTGTTCCTATCTGGCTTATTATAGAAAACAAGAGAGGTTTATTCCATTCCAAATATCCTAGGAATGTGTTTATTGCCAGATGAAGAAACAGAAAAGAAAGCAGAGGTTATCATGGCATTGAAAGAAGAGTGGAGAATTAGCTGTATCAACACTTGCCGATGTCACCTGGTTACATTAACCATTCTGAATAAACAGCTCCAGGGGAGAAGGGCATTCTCCTTTCATGAGCTCATCTGTCTCTGTGCTCCTTCTGGGCATCATTTTCAGCATCCTTCTGTTGACTTGGCTGTTGTGGACTGGAGGCTTCTTCTGCTGGTCTCTTGGGAAAACGCTTTTCTAGCTACGGCCTGATGATTTTGTTGAGATGAAAAGGCTCACAAAGAGCCGACGTGTATCCTAGAGCACTCAGGAGAGGAGCAAATGCACAGGTAGCTACTGCACCCCTCTCCTGCCACCATAGCTCTAGTGTGAGTTCATTCTGCCTAGCATCCTCCCCCGGTCTGATGGAGGGTGTGGGCACACACTCAACAATGTGTTCCGATGGCTGTTCTTCCTTTAAAGTAGAACTCAGGCAGGGTGTCAAAGGGAAGAAAGAGAAGTTCAACTTTTCCTGATCATTTTGAGTCTGATGAGCAATGACTTGAAAAGGAAAAGGTAACAGGAGAAAGACATTTGAATGAAAGATGCAAGCAAGGCCTAGTTATAAATTCTTTGCAGTAAGAAAAATTTAATCAAGAAAATGGTGACTGTTTTGGTTAAGGTTGCATTCACTGCAGATAGTAGGAAATTGGGCTAAGAGCAAAAACTCAGAATTTATTCATCCAGGACTGCAGCTCTGCCTGGTCCATCAGTCATACTGTGATATCATCATGTTTCTTTTTCTCTCCATTTTTCTTCATGGTTTCAGTATAACGTCTCATCTTCAACCCCAAACTCTATCCCACTTATGGGACAATGGGACCAAGTAGCTCATAGCATAGCTTCACCCTTTTATAGGAATCTTCTCTTCTGGGAGCTTCTATGCATGTCCAACGTGAGTCATATTGGAGCTCTTTTATGTGTTTCCCTCCTCTGAGGTAGAGGCTGGCTCAAATGAGAAAGGATGTGTAGTATGAGGCGAGCGGGCTGCTTGTCGTCCCAGCCACCCTTGGCTGTGTCCCGACACCCAGCTCCAGGTGCCTGGCTAGCTTAACCCGCGAAATAATTACACAGAAACTGTATTCATTTAAAACACTGCCTGGCCCATTAGTTCTAACCTTTTCTTGGCTCACTTTTACATATTCCTTTAACCCATTTCTAACAATCTGTATGTCACCATGAGGTCCTGGCTTACCGGGAAAGATTCCTAACCTATGTCCATCTCAGGCTGGAGATTCATGGCATCTGCCACACTACCTTTTCCCCAGCATTCCCTTCTGTCTACTCCGCCTACCTGATTTCTGCCCTATCAAAAGGCCAAGGCAGTTTTCTTTATTCACCAATGAAAGCAGCACAAATACTCCGACACCAAGGATGGGTGCCAATAGAGTTTTGAATGAACCATGGTGGGTTCAGTTTATCAAATAATCAAAGACAAACCATAAATGGGAGCAGCAATAGCAAGCTAAATCACAAAATGAACAAAAGCTGTATGATCATGAAGCTCCATCAGTCAATAAAGATACATAAAATAATTTATGGAAGCCAACAGGGTCAACTTTATAAGACAGAATGGAATAGTAGACACTAAAGACAGGAAAGCAAACTGGGATGGTCTAGAAAGGCATCCAGTAATGGATACCAAACAGTCAGAGGGTAAGAATCCCTATTGGTTCTTCTTCTGGTTGATTAAGTTCAAACTGGGTTACAGGAATGATTGTATTAGTTCAAGTTGCATTCCCAACACACAAAATGATTAATTGTTGAATTGATAGAAATGTGTTTTACCCAATTTTTGTAATTGTGTTGAATTAGCATAATTCATCCCATAAAGATGTACAAATTTAAAAAAAATAATAATAAAGATGGTGACTATCCAAACCGTTGACTAATAACAAAAGACTTTAGGTTTTCCCTGCTTCATTCTAGATCTTGTAAAACCATTATGCTCTTACATTAGCAAATAACATAGAACATAAAACTATATTATATTTTGTATATGTGTGTGTGTGTGTATGTGTGTGTGTGTGTGTATAGGCTCCCTAGAACAAAGAAAAAGTAAGAAACCCATCTGACTGTTTCTGACACTATTACTGTGCTCCCTTGTCTGGGACAAAGGGTCCATAACTAAGATTTATGATGTCATAGAAGTGAGGTAGTGTCTGAAAATACTTCAAGACCATTGGCAAAGAATAGGAGCATGGCAGAAATTAAGTTTTCTTATCTACTTGTCTTTGGCATCTTTAAGTTCAGGCATAAACATTACCCTTCCTAAAAGTCTGTTCACATCTTATATCACCTCCACTGCTATAAAGGAGTTGCCCCTACTGTGTACATATATCACAACTGGTGTGTGCCTTTACCAAAGTAATCACTACCTTGGAGGTTACCAAGAACCTAAGCCCTGCTGTAAGCCTGAATTTAGAGTGGTTCAACTTCTGCCTTCTACAGCAGTGTTGCCAAGAGAAATAGAATGTGAGTTCTATGGGTAATTTTTAGTTTTCTATTTTTAAATGTGGCAAAAAAGAATGGCTGGAGGGATGGCTCAGTTGGCGATGTGTTTTCCATAGAAGAGTGAGGACCTGAGTTCAGATCTCTAGCATCCAGGTAAAAATAGCAAAAACCAGTGTAGTAGTGCATCTCTAGCCCCAAGGCAGGGGAAGCAGAAGAATAAGGTTCCTTGGGGTTCATTGGTCAACACCCCATCAAATTAGTGAGCTCCAGGTTCACAGACAGACCCTGACTCAAAACATAGGCCAAAGTGGTTGAAGAAGATACCTGACATTAGTTTCTAGTGTCCACATTTGGAATCAGACATGCACATCACCCAACTACACACACATACACACACAACACACAGGCACACTACACACACATATCTATACACATACACACTCAACACACTCACTACATCTGCACACACACACACACACACACACACACAAAACAATACCTCCCCCAAACACACACAAACAAGAGGCAAAAAGAGGATAGGCAAGATGGTACCTACTTGTAATCCTCGGAACTAGGAGACTGAGCTAAGAGAGCTACGAATTCAAAGGCAGCCCGAACATAGAAAAAATGGATGTCAAAAAAAATCAAAATAAGATTCAAAAAACAGAGAAATGTATAAAATTATACAGTCACCTTTAATAATATGTTTTAGTCCACTGTACCAAAATATGATCACTTTACATTATTATTACTGCAGTTCACAATTTTTTAGTAAGATTTCTTACATTTTCTTCATATTGAGTCTTTAAACTTCGTGCATTTTCCACACCCAGTTTGGATCAACACAACTCAAGTTGTCAATAGTTACAAGTGTTGAACGCCCACCATCTTAGAAGGCTTGGAGACATGTTGATTATGCCTAATACATGTACAACAGGGAGAGTTCATGACATGAGGTTCTGATGGAAGCTGTTTTACCTGAGGAAAGACAGTAGTTTTCCTAGTAAGTTCTCCAGTAGCAGGAAAATTTTAGTCTTACTGATTCGTCCAGACTGTAGAACTCAGCCATGTCCATCAAGGAAAACTCGATTCTTTCAAAGACTGTTGGGGCTGGAGAGGTGGCTAGTGGTTAATCATACTGGCTACTATTGCAGAGTTGCCAGAACCCACAGAGCAGCCTACAATTCCCTGTAACTCCAGTTTCAGGGGGATCCAGTGACTTCTCTGACTTGCATGGGCACCGGGCATACCCATGGTGTAAAGACATGCCCACAGGCAAAGCAGTCATACATATAAAATAAAAATAAATGAATCTTTTAAAAAAAATCCTACTGATATACTCCAGTGTCCTGCTGGTGGAATTCTGAGAGATTGTGGGTAAAGATGCAAGTTCCATTCCTCTGTGTTGACTCACACCAAGAGGTTATGTGTTGAAGGCATCCCTATAGAGGGAGATTTGAATTCTTTCTACTGTATGTTAAGCTATGTCCCTCCTAGCTACATATTTTTTATAGAAATAAAAGCTGAGATTGCTTTTTAACATTTCAAAATAGTTGGGAAAAAACAAGACAAGTTTGAGATAGATAAAAATGAACTTAATTAATTTTTCATTAGCCATAAAGACTTAATGTATTCATTTATGTATGGTCTATAGATGATTTCGTACCACAATGGAGAAGTGGAGCTGCGGTAACTCACACAATTTGTCCTTCTAAGCCCAAACTGTTGACTTACCTGGCTCTGAATTGTTTGCCAACCTCATGTTCCATGTGTCATTCACTTGAGCTTTAGAGAATTACAGCATCCACACCCCACACGGAAGTAATGTTAAGTCTTTTCTGAGACATAAATATGGGTGTTAATAACAATAACAAGCAGGTTCTAATACTGTAACTAATCGACACAGGAGACCAAAGTGAATCATTTTTTTTAATAGGACTCACACACTAGGGCCTGATTGAGAGAAGAAATTAACCCTAGTTAACCCTAGTCTGCATCCTAGACCTGAGCCTGCCAGCACAGGGGCCAGGAGCCAGCATGCCAAGGCACGTTCCCCTGAGTCACAGCTCAGTCCTGGTTATGTTTACCTCTGTGACTTGGTCTACCTATTCTTCCATATTTAGCCAGTTCCTCTGCCAATTTACACATTCTTCCTCTGTACTCACTAGTTAATCCAGCTTCTCAGCCTGGGGGCCGTTCTGTACAGCTCCAACAGGATTTTTTTTTCTGAGTCATTGCTGCTTTTCATCTTTTCTCAAGACCAAAAGATTTTCCTTTCTTTCTTCTTTGTTTTCCAGTTGCCTCCAAATATGTCTTGGTTGCTCCAGAGCCTCTGCTTTAGAAAACCTAATCTTTACTTTCCTTGGTTAACACTGAGGCCCCAGCCTATCATGCACTAAGTCGCTTACGTCTTTAATTCATTAGAAACTGAATGAACGTGAGTGAATGCCAAAGAAAAGGTAGGAAAACTATGAGGGGGTTTTGTGTGGCACTCTTTCCCTCCTTCCTCTGTCAAAGGAAGATTTTCACAAACCTAACTGCCCTAATCATTTGTAACTATAAATATTCTTATCTTATTTATTAAGTTATACAGCAAAAATATGAATGAAGATTACTTGGTAAACTATTTTATTTTTCTATACATTTTTACAGTGCATATTTTTAAAAGAATTCTAGAAAATACAATTCTGTAACAACTGATTATTTTTTCTATAATAGAAACACCACGTAAACCTATTGATTTGGTGGATCCCATCTTTTTGGGTAGAAAACTGCAATTTATTTCTTTTTCTCCAAAAGCCTTTTTAAAAGTTTTATGATAGAAAATTACTTAACGTTAACATGGTTTTCAAAATCTACGTGTTTATAGACAACATGATTCATCAGGTTAAAAGAAATTAGTGTATTCTGCTATTTGTTGGTTCTGGGAGAGCCACAGCTATCAGAACCTTTTGATCTTAGCTTCACATTAGAATTACATAAGGATAAAGGCAGTTGATGCAGCGCCCCTCTCTAGGCCATAGTCTCTGACCATGGAACCAAGGCATTACCTGTTTATGGTCTACTGGAAAGTACCAGGTGGGTCTGAGTCTGGGAGCCACTTGTTGATCTTGTCTTCTATGTTCAGCATCTGTGGTAAATGAACCTGGCAGTTACAGGACTGGTCCTATTCTCCTAAGATGAACTGGAACTAGGACCCAGGTTTGCAGTTTGCTACCCCTGGGCCAGTGTTCCAAGTTGAAACTGACTAGAAATTTTAGACAATATGACCTTGAAATGTACAAAACTTCTCTAAAGAAATATTGCTAAAATTAATTTAAATAGATGAGCATAATAAACTATCAGTGATGGAAGATTTAAAATACATGTTGAATTAGTTTTAATTGAATTCATTGAACATATTTATCTGTGGAAGGATGCTTAAAAGAAATCCCACACTAGCTCAGAATTGAGAAATAGATGGTTATTTATTTAAGGGTAGACTTACAAATCAGTATCCTCTGTTTGAATGGAGATCAGAAAACGAATCCCGCAACTGGAACAGAGAGGCCGGAAAAGAGGCTGGACGCATGCTCTACTTTGGCATATATAGTATAAGAGGCCACGCCCCAGTGAGCAGGTAACCACTAGCTGTAAGACTTCCTACGGCATTTATCTATGAGGCATGGTGATATTATTATTTCTGTTCTTTTCAGTAATAGTGCATCAATTAAATGTAGCTTCATATATTATTGTATATAATCAAATATTTCCCAGTTATTAAAAATTTCCAGTGTTTTCCAGAAAAATTCCATTCTGTCATGAATGACCCACTGTTTACCCTTTCTTCTTTTAATGATCATAAGCTAGCTTCCTTTTGGATCGGGGGGGGTGATGTTCAAAGAAGTAGATAAACTTATATTAGTTCACATAGCATGTGAGAGCCACTAAGAAAAATGATCCAAAACTATTTAATTTTTTACCTTGAAATTATACTCTTGTGTTTATAAACCCTTTTACCGTTTTATGAATTTTTCTCAATAAATTGACAACCACAATTGATTTTGTTTAGTAATTTAATTAACACAGTTTGTTTAGAAAGCTGGAGCTGAACTGAAACTATCACCGGATGAATCTGGTGGTGAAAAATCACCCAAGATACCTTGGTAAGATGCTACAAGACTGTTTCCAGGCACAGTCAGTGAGTGGCAGGCAGAGGGAGGTGCTGTTTTGTTTTGTTAAACTATTTGAAAGCTGAGTGGAAAAGATCCCTTGGATTAAGAGTGATGCTCAGAATAAACTTATATTTCACAAAGGGCCATTTTATGATGAATTTGGATGGGACCCAAAGCAAGAAAATAGAATAGTATTGAGATGAGGGTATCCTTCAGTGAACAAACAGAATTAGCACTAGACTCAACTTGTTGAGATAAAGGTTTGTTGTAACTTGCATATCCATTAAAATGTTGATTTAAGCATTAACACATTCTTTTTTAAAAAAAAACAGCATTGGTTCTTTAAAAGATGTGCTCAGAAGTTCTTCTATGTTATAACTTTAAATCTAGTCTTCTGTGGTCTATGGAATGACAGTAACTACCATATATACTTCCATGGTAAAGAAAATTTCTTTGTGGAAAAAAAAACAAAAACAACAACAACAACAAAAAATAAAAACAAAGGTTGGGGTTGGGGAGAACACTTGTATGAATTAGGCTTTAAATTCAATCCCAAAGAGGGAGGCGGAGGAAGAGAGAGTTAGAGAGAGGAATGGATGGATAGTGAGAGAGAAAAAGAGAGAGATCCCTACTGTACCTGTACCATAGGGACCAAAATGAAGATGAAGTTACTGGCTAAAGCAATTAAGCATCAAATTAAGCCACAGATTAAATACAGAACAATAAGTTGTATAATGTTTTTCTATTTGGAAAAGCTACAAATATTTAGAAAGCTAAGAAAATTAATAAAGCACAAAGCGGTAAACATAAAAATAAAGAATAGAATTCTTAAGTCAAAAGAATTAAGCTGAATGTTTTTCATACAGTAAATCTTTTTTTTCTCAAGTAAATGATAAAATTTTTAAATATACTTATAAATTTCAGGAAAGAAAATTTATTTTTATGCTTAATCTGAAACTATAAATGCCACATTAAATTACTAATTTTAATGTCTTCCTACAAATCTTACATTATAGCTAATATTTTAGTATATTTAAAAACGTATTCCCTAAGAATCTACCTGCAAATCCTTTTTACAGTCTTCATTTGAAAGAAAAGTTTTCCACATTTCCATTGATCTGAAATCCTATTAAAGTAAATCCTACTTTTCCTGTCTTGAAAACAAGATGCATTGTTTTGTTTTTGTTTTATTTTTGTTTTTCAAGACATGGTTTCTTTGTAGCTTTGAAGTCTGTCCTGGAACTTTCTCTATAGACCATGCTGACCTTGACCTCACAGAAATCCACCTGCCACTACCTCTGAGTGCTGACATTAAAGGCCTGTGCCACCCCCGGCCAGCAAGACTCATGTTATCTATTCTATTTGCTACAAAAGCCTTGTGCATAGTAAATGCTTGACACCTGGTTGTTGTCGTTCGGGGTTTTAGTATGTTTATTGAAATGGCATTTTCCTATTTTTCCTAGTCTAATCTAGCGCTAAAAAGCTCACAACCCCTGCACTGCTCAGCATCCCAAGTATATAGGAGTATGGGTACATTCCACCACACCTAGTTTAATATTTTTTAAAATATTTTTAATTAAAATATAATTATATCATCTCTCCCTTTCCCTTTTGTTCTCTATCACCTCTCATGCCTCTTCCATGCCCAATTTTTCTCTAATTCGTAGTCTCTTTTTCTTTAGTTGTTATTTTTACACACAAACACACTCACACATACATAAGTAGAAATACAACCTCTCACTGTTTAGTGTTATAGAAATTCAGAGCTGACCACTTGTTATTGGAGAACCAGTGAGTGACCTCCTCCCTGGAGAAGACTGTTTCTCCTACGTTCAACATTCTTCAGTCACTTGTAGCTCTTTGTCTGTGGGTATGGCTCCATGAGATTTCTTCCTTTCATGCTAGCCTGTCTACCGCTATTGTGCTTCTTAAGTCCTTGCTTACGTAGTCATTTTGTTGAGGTAACAAGGGTGAAGCTTCCCTGTCGTTTTTAGAAGATGAAGTTTCACAGCAGGTTTCCCTGTCTTCTGGCCCTTCCAACCTTTCTGCCTCCTCTTCTGCAGTGTTCCTTGAACCTAAAGTGCAGAGTTGTGTTGCAGATGTATGAATTTGGGCTTGGCACTCTATGGTCAGTTGTTTTCCACGTTTTGACTGCTTGTGGTTTTCTGTAATGGTCTCTTTGTGTTGCAAAAAGAAGTGTCTTTAAGTTTCTTGATTTTATGTGTATGGGTATTTTGTCTGAATATATGCCTTTAGAGGACAGAAGAGGGCCTGGGACTCTCATGACTGATACTTGTAAGCTGTCAAGTTGGGCACTGACATTCAAACCCAGGTCCTTTCGGTGAGCAGCCAGTGTTGTTTCTGCTAAGGCAAAACTAAGGCATCTTTCCAACCCTTAAAAGAGAAGTTTCTTTGATGTTTGAGAACAATAGTTATCAATAGGTATAAGGATAAATACATAGACTGTAGCTGGTAATTGGTTTGGTTTGGTAAAGTGGCAGTAGAAGGTTCTCCTATAAGATCCATGACCTCACTAGCCCCTCCAGTTGGCTGGATTTCTAGCACCAGGCATAATTTCCCTCCTGTTCGGTGGGCCTTAATCTGGATCATCTTCTGTGACAGAAATAGAATATCATGAGTCCATTGTAAGAATGGACATAGTACCTTCCAGTCATTGCCATTCTAGAAGGGAAGCCATGGGAGAACAGCCCTGACAATGCTACAATTAAGATCATCACTGCGGCTTCTGACATTGTCAGAAGGAAATGAACAGCGTTTCATCTCAGAAAGTAACTGAGAGTGTCACACAGTCACTGATGGGTGCCATTGGCCCCTCCTATGGATAATTGAGGGAGGCTTTACAGAAAAAATGATTATTTAATGTCACTTCTGAAGCTACTATAAGCTGCCTCCGTACAGCTCATGGAGGAGTATGTCAGACGGAGGGAGTGGCTCATATAAGTGCTCAAGACAGCATCTTAGTGCATGGTTATCATGTAAAGGAGGCCAGGGCATACAGTCATACAAACATGCATTCACATCACACATGTGCACACACACATGAATGCATTCACAAGGCAGACCCCAGCTAGGCTACTGTCTAGAAAAGAAGATGGATGTATAGTCTTCATATTTAGAGTATGCTAACTGATTTCTCTGTTATCCATCCAATTCCTTTATCCTAGTCACTCACATCTAACGTGGGAAAAGATGAAAAGTAATCATCCATGGGAAGAGGAAATGTCGTCTCTAGTGCAGAATGCTCTCTCAAATGATTCTATGCTTGGTTAGTGTGTTGATTTCAAAGATTCTTCAATCTATATATCAATCAGTTTCACTGGACCTGTATATGTAGAGAGAAGGACACCATCTTTTCATAGACAGGTAGTACATACACTATCTAAATGGAGGCTTGTAAAATATCGTCACATTGGGTACTATGAAAATTAAATATTTTTGAGCATGATTCCTTGGTCCTGGTGGGGAATCCAACTGCTCTACACATCTACTATTCATTAATAACTCTTGAGATGTAAATAAAACTTTCTTTTATATTGCAAAATGTTTAAATACTTTTTGCTCCTTTTTTCATACCTCTTTCTTTTTGAAAATTTCTTTCAGTAGTAATTCCTTCACCATGCCCTTTTGTTTCTCTACATCACAGTTCACAAAATTTCTAATTTATCAATACAAGCACAAGGTGGCCCTTACACTGTGTCTTCTTGCCATTCTTCAGCACATTCTTCAGTACAGTGAGCAAACATGGAGGCCTCCTCTTGTGTTAGTGTTTTGGGATCAATAATTTCCTAATTGTGTTACAAGTAAATCAGTTCTTGAATGGGGAAAAAGTTCTGAAATAAATGTGGCCCTTAAAATTCTATAATTACAAAATTCTATATTCCATAATTACAAAAACATGGGCATGATGGGTCATTTGTTCATCATAGTTATGGAGTTATTCAATAAGCTTTGAGATGCTATTTCCATCCCACAGGCATCTGATGTTTTATTTGTCTTAAAAGTTGCTGCTATTATATAATAACTAGGCTAGCATTGCTGCAGGGTTCCAATGACTCTGGTAAAGAAACATTATTACATTGTCGCCAAATAAGCATGTAAAGTATGACTCTATGTCAAGGCCATTCAGCAACCTGATACTTCATGTACACATGTACATATAGAAATACAAGTAAAGACTTTTGAGGTCTTTACTGTGACATGTTCATGGCAGAAGACAAGCAAGCCAGGTGATTGTAACACTATTCTGCAGCTATTTTATCATGCCTATGTATGTGACTTGAAATTAAATGAGTAATGTCCTGAGATGGAATGATCCGTCCTAAATATGAGTGGTTTCCTTTCATGGGCCCAGGTCTTAGATGGAATTGAAAGAGCAACAGTGAGCTGAAAGCAAGCATTCATCATTCTGTTCCTTGACTTCAGGCACAACGTGACCAGCTGTTTCAATCTCCTGCCACCATGACTTCCATGCCAAGATGGACTGTATCTCTCGTATGTGAGCCAAAATAAACCATGCCTTAAAAAATGACCCAATAAATGTGGGCTCCTTCTTTCCCTTGGGGAGAATTTTTAAATGGGTCTTCAGGTGGCCTTAATCCCCAGGTAGAGGCCAGCTATCTGTAATATATCCTTACTGGATTTTATGTAGTTGGAAGATCAATTTACAGACTTCTGAACTCAAGCTTAATTTCATTTTGCAAATAAAGAAAACTCTAATATGTAATGAATTTTGCAGGATTTCATCTAATATAGTAGCTACTTCTACTGAAAACTTTACTGTGGGGGTTGGCTTTTTTGCCATTTAAAAACTTATACCATTGATGGCAGCACAGCTTGTGGTGTTTGAGTTGCCAATAAAACATGCCCAGGTTATTAAACATTTGCAGCAGCTGCAGTTGAGAGGATTCTGTGTCTATGTGCTACCACCCAACAATTCAATTGTATCCTCTCAACAGGATTACCCTGTCCAAACATTTACTGTCTGAAATACATTATTACTCTGAATTACTTTCCTAGTGTTACAAGTATAGGGAGAAATTATGATTTTAGACAAAAGAATATGAATTGCCTTATTTCATTTATTGATTTATCCCTACTCTACCATAAAGACATTATAAAACAAGAGAATTTTAAGAAAGAATTTTTGTGAGATAAAGTGAAGAATGATTCTGAAATGTGCCATTCCTCCAAAGAGGAGGAAAGCGGTACATATACACATTTCAGCCTGGTTGAGTGTTAGGGTCTGTGCCCAGCATTTCAAATGCAGGTCCTCATTCGTGTGCATGGTGCGATGAAGCGCTTTGAACAGTGTGACCCTGTAGTGCCACATTCAGGATTGGTGCTTGATGTTTGGAGAAGAGAAAAAAAGGAGAGGAGTAAGTGAATATTCTTGGCATTCCTGGGATGTGAGAATTATTTAAAAGTTCTATTAGATAAGTAGCAGTCTCACAGTCTGACTTAGGGTAGTTGATGAAATTTTCACAAAAAATGTATTATGATGAAATTTGGGGAAAACATAGTAGCTGTGTATAGGAATTTATATGCATGAATATCAGTGCACGTTGATGTGCTTGTGCTGCCTATTTATAGCCTCTGGGACACATTTGCAAGTGATAAATGAACATTGAAATGCTACACATATGTTTATATCCACTTTTAGATATGGCGTTTTTTCAAAATGTGCTATCTTCACAGAGCCAAATCCCAGGCATTTGAAAATGACAAAAAAATTAGAATTTCAAAGATAAAGGCAAGAAGAAGTAAAAGCAAAAACTGACAAAACGATATTACGTTTGACGAAATTGCTTTTTAAAGAGATGTATATATGAAATAAAATACACCACAAATCATAACCAATTCACTGTTAATTGAGGTAACAAACAAATACTTTAATAGATCAGGATTGCTTTGGGATTTTTAAGCACTAAAGATAATTTTTCTGTTTAACATTTCAGACATGTTTATCGAAACCATGGTAAGTTTGGATAAGTGAGAGATTGCCTTCCTTTGAAGATGGTCAGGTACAGCTAGGGAGTGCATGACTGAGCATTTTGTCTTTTATTCAGCCAAGTATTAATGTTAGGAGAAACTGAACAAGAAGGAGAGGCTACGCTCGAATGAGATGAGACTCATGTTGAGATAATGACATTTTGCAGTCATTGCAATAAAATTGAAGATCACTAAAACAATAAAAGGCAAAGTTTGGTAGCAAAGTTTGGTAGCAACTTTTAGAAACACAAAAAGATGAGTTTAATGAAGCTAGAAAATAAGGTGGCAGAGAGGTGGCTCAGCTGGAAAAGGTATCTGCTACCAAGCCTGAAGACGTGAGTTCAATCCACAGGACCCAGACAATGAAAGATGGAAGAAAAGGCCCAATGCAGCAAGTTGTCCTCTAACCCCTATGCATGAAACCTCACTGCCTCACACATATGTCCTGCACAAATGCATACATGCATGCATACACACATACTGATTATAAATATTTTGCAAAAAGAGACTATATTCATTTATTTAATTGGAAACCCTGTGAATATTACTATCTTCATATATAACTAGATTTTACAAAGCTGAGACGTTGTTATTCTACCCCTGTACCATTTGCTCTGCTCTCTGTTTATGTTATATGTTGTATAAACATATACACAGTCTCAACATGGGGTCATCAAAGTACCATGTCTCAAGTATCTTTATCTAATTAGACTAAAGCTAAACAAAGCACGGAGATGTTTTCTTGTTTCATTTTATCTATTTTTGTTGGTGTTCTTTGTTCCTTTGTTTATTAAATGGATCTGGGTCACATGCCCATGGAGGGAATAAGCAGCCCTATGTTTTGGGGGAATGTATAATGCTAATTGGTCTGACTGAGAGCATGTCTCTTTAAATGGGATAGGACTTTGGCATCAGCTGTACCACAGCCTGAACCAAATGAATTCATGATGGGCAAAAATATCCTGCAGATATTGATTACTGCTGGCCTCACCACGGAAGCAGCTCCAGAGATTGCAACCTTTAACATAACACAGTCACAGAAACGTAATCTCACTCCTCTTCACTTTTTAAAATGTTTTATTTGCCTCTCTTATGGTACATCCTGACCACAGTTTTCCCTTCTTCCCCACTACCACTTTCCCTTTCCTCTATATCCACTCTTCCTCCATTTCCCTACAGAAAAGAGTAGTCGTTCCAGGGATAAACTGAACACTGTGTAACAAAATGCAAACAGACTAGACACAGACCTCATGTCAGGGCTAGGCAAAGCAGCCCAGTAAGAAGAAAAGGATCCCAGGAGCTGTCTGAAGAGTCAGAAACACTCCCCTCTCTCACTGTTAGGCATCTCACAAGAGGACCTAGCTCAGACCAGTACAGGGCTGGTGATTGCTGCCTAATATTTGCCTGTGGGTCTCTTCATCTGCTCACATCTGATGCTGGATGAAGTCTCTCTCATGATGCTTGGGCTAATCCATGATCTAATAACCCAACTGTTTAGGGTTGCATAATATGGAAATGACAGAGTTTTAAGAACAAAAGAGACTTTGTAAATAAATGATGCCATTGCATATCAACACTGTCAATGTTTTGTGAGTTTGCTCACTTTTCAATTGAGACTTGCTGATCGCAATAGTTGCTTGTGCCATGCCAATGTAAACCACTTGAGAAGAGTAGTACAAAATATGAATCCAATTTTTATTAAAATTATCCACAATGTATCTTAAAGGTGTTTTGGAAATTGCACCTTGATTTGGATAACAGGAATTACCAAAAGCTTATATAAAATTGGAAAAACAAACTTTCTCTTTTTCCCCTTCTCAGCCATGGTGTCATTTATTATGTTTCTGTTTTAGAGTACCTGTCTAGTCTAAAACATGTATTGGAAAATAATTTTGCTTTCTCTTCTTCAATCTTATATTTTTGTCCTAATTACTACTGATCAATGTAACCTCTGTGTCCAGAAAAAGAAACATTCCTCAGTCATATGGGCATATAAATAATTGCATTTGCCTACTGCAGGCAGTTTCTTTTTAAATATAATTTATGGAAGGTGTTTTAAAATATTGAGTGTATTTAGAGGTAACTACTGGTGCCTTAAAGACAGATATCTGAGGCTTTGCCATTGCCAGTTTTGACCCACATTTGAAGATTAGGTGGCTGGGATTAGGTAATCCCAGAAATCAGATAAGATCTCAGGACCAGAGAGACTTTTTTGCGGATATAACTGCTCATTTCAGCTCATAAGAGCTGGTGACACTGTATCAAAAGTGATTACTTGCTCTCTGGTAATGCCTGAAGCACCCAGAATCTGAGACTGAGACCTTGACGGTGTCTCTGTCACTAAGATGTGAAGGACTTGCAGGCTACATGAAAATAATGGTGTTTGCTCCTCAACCTCTTGAGTTCCCTGCATAACACACTGCCCTGTGCTGGTGAGAAGGCTGCTCATTTACCTGGAAACTTGGAACTACAGGATGATGGTAGTTTCACTGACCTAGGAACACTTCTTTGAGGATCCAATATAAGTAGAGGTCTTTGTCATATTTAAGACCGTATTATTAAATTTCATAAATATTACTGACTTTTAAAATTCCAAAGGTCAAAAATTGAAATACAAATAGATACTGTAATAGGATTAAAAGGCAAAAAGAGAGTGAATAGTGAATCTGTTCATTGAATATAATGAGATTATTCCTGTGCAGATGAGGCCTTAACTTAAGCAAGAACATGCACTACAGAAAGCAGATGTTACTCTGCAATTTCTATGAACTCACGGCCCCTATGGTTTGCTGAAGATGTTAATGTTGATTTCCTTAACAAATGAGAAATAATTGTTACAGTCTCAGAAAAGTTTTCAGGGAGATAAATAGATGGTTATGAATCTGAAGTTTATTTATAATATAGCTATTTTAATTATGTTAGACAGAACAGAATATTAAGTTAAAACCCATAATCATTGCCAACTATATGAATTTTTAAAAATACAAAATGTCTTAAAGTCGAGGTCTTACACTACAGCCTAGACAAGTCTGGAACTCAGTAAGTAGCCTCAAACTGTCCCCAATCCTCCTGTCTGATGTCCATCAAGTGTTCTTACTTTCAGGTGTTGTGAGCTACCATGCCTGACTCATCAAAATCTACATTAAAATTACTGTTTGTTATAGTTACATTGATTGGTACTTATAACAAACTATCAGAGCACAGACAATTACATGAATGTTTTCTTGTGGTATGATTCAGTTCAATGGTGGATTTTGCTCTGTGAATAAGATAGATTTCAAATTAGGAAGCTGCTTTCGACCTTTCTCACATGGTGACTTTTTGTATCAGCTGTAATAGAAATTTGTGATATGAATAAGTAACAAGAAAATAAGGTTCAAATTTTGTCTCACACTATAGTCTGGATATGGAAAGTTTGTCTCCAGGAGAGAAGTAGTAGGAGATGGTTGCTCTTTAGGTGGTGGGGCCTTGTGGTAGATCCTTAGGTCACGGGAAGTGTTCCTTTGAAGAGGAGTAGAGATTCCCTTTCTCTTTTCATTGTGCTTCTTAGTCAGGAGGTAAGCAGTGGATAAATACTGCATGTTTTTGCGCTTGTCATCCAGCACCCTTTGAGGGGCAAAAAACTGAGGGTTTGTGCATTCCTTCACTAGGAAACTTAAAACACCGAGTCAAGCTAAACCTTGTCTTTTGGTAAGTTAATTATCTCAGATGTTTGTTATAGTAACAGATCTGACTTACAGATAGATTTGGGGCAGGAAGAATTTAATATATTATCTTAAACATTTATACTGTGGAGTCAAAATTCTATTTGTGATTTTGAAAAGCACAGATTCTTGATTAAAATGGAAACTTCTATGTTCAGTATTATTGACTGCCATTCAACAGCTGAGTGCCTGAAATGCTAGTGTTGCAGTGTGGAGGCAAGAAAGTCTGTCTCTGTGAGAAACCAATGAACATAACCATCACTGGGGATCTTGATCTCAAGTTCTTATGATGAAAATGATAAACAACAACTAACAGAAATGGTTATTCCTCAAGGACTCTGTGTCAATGTATAGCCTATTCCACACAAACTGGGCATGGTTTGTACGCAAGAACACTGCCATTTAGTAGAGGTAATTGGAGACATTTCCAGAGAGATCGTATCTGAGGCTTAGTCCTTTCCAATGCCTATGTGAGGTTCCATGACTGCAAGAATGTTGCCAAACTCAGCAAAGTGGTCAGAAATCAGTCCGTGAAGCCAGCAAGGACATAGACCCATGAGTCCTTCTCTATGACCTCCAATAACTGCTTTGTAAGAAGCTGGGCATTTAGGAAATGGAAAAAAATCTGTTCTTAGCACTAATAATAAAATCAAAATGATTTTTTTCAAAGCTGGGGAGATAGCTCAGTGAGGAATTTTCTTGTCATGAAAGTGTGAAAACCTGACTGAGTTTGGATCCCCAGCATACACATACAAAGCTAGGAGTGACAGTACACATATGTATAAACAGTGCCTGGGAGGGAGAGACAGGCAGATGACTGCAGTTCACTGGCCAGCTGGTATAGGGTCATCGGTGAGCAGTAGTGAGAAACCCTGTCTAAAACAAAGCTAAGTGTCTGTCAACATAAGGAAGATACCTGATGTCACTTTCTGACACCCATATGGATGTACACACACATACACACTCAGAAACACACACACACACACACACAAGTCACCTTTAAAAATTGAAAAGTTCAGAATATATGTGAGATATGAAATACTTAAGATGATGAGGACAAATACAAAGTAGTCTGTAAAAGCTGGTGCATGGTTTGAGAACAAAATGCTCTAGTCATTCAAAACAAAAGAAGAATCATGAAAATTGCACTAAGTCTTGAGAAGTGAGTGTGCTTCACAGAGTAGAATGTGGGTGAGTTCACTGTTATGTGCCCATGCAGCTTGTCCCAACAGTGTTCCATGCAGCCTTACATGTCATTGCAGAAATGGCTTCTAAGCTTAGTATTTCAGTTTCACAAGAGAGTTTTCATCTTGGCCCACTGAGATATATAACACAACTTACAAAAACAAATACTTAATGTGAAAGACTGCTCAGCCCCCCAATACACAAAACACTGTTGTTGTTATTTCATGAAAAATTCTTTTCATATGCTTAATTTTAAAAACTCTTTAAAATCTTTGTAACCTATTCTCAATACCATCTTTTCACACAGACGTCTTTTTTACATATTTAATCTAGGACCTTAAACTCTATTTTTAAATTATCTTACATATAACCACATATACAAATACATATAAATAGCATAAAATATATGGAATATGTCTTTAAAAATAACTTTTATTCATCTAAATGGGAAAGAAAGTTCTGTCAGCTAGTGGTCTTTAAAGATGTGGAACTGAGAGAGTACTTATGATGTAGAGAAAGAAAATGAGAGACAGAAATAAACAAAAAGTAGCCAGAGATAAGGGAAAAAACAAAGCAAAAAGAGTGAGATGATCTCTGGGGACTCAGCATACAGACCTGTGGATTCAGGTGACACTGGAATCCCTACAAAAGGCTAGCAGGCTGTAAACTTTCAGGCAGGAAATGATGGTGCAGAGTTCGTCAGGGAACTCTCAGCTTTGGTCTTCAAGCTTTTCTGCTGGTTGGCTAAGGCCTACCTTCATGGTCAAGGTAACCTCTTTTACTCAAAGTGGGCTGGTGACTGATCTTAACCACATCTACAAAGGAAGATCTAGATTAGTATTTGAATGGTGACTGGGGCTACAGCTTGAAGAGTCCTGCTATTGAATGAGATAGATAAGCTAATGTCACTGAGCATAGTCCGCGGCCCAGCCTAAGAGCTCTGCATGCATTCACTAGTCACAGCAACATCACAACATTTTTCCGGACGGTAAAACAAGGATGCAGAGTTGCATCTGTCTAAATGATGCTGAAGAGGCAGGCACTCTTTAAAAAACGGTTTTCTGATTTTATTTAATTTCTTTTAGTGTTCTAATTACTGGGTTCTTTGAAATTCTTATTAAAGCAAGGCACAGGAAACCAGTTTACTCTGGCTATTAATCCTTTGTCTTTGTACATTTTATCATGTGCTCTTAATGACCGGACTAATAAATAATTCTCAGAGAAAATTCACCCTTTCTCCTACCAATGTTGTGCTCTCCGAGTTACAGTTTGACTTTCTAGGAGTAAAGCTGCTCTTCCTAATGAAGTCTTCTTTGACCTCCCTTTCCCTATGCAGCAGAACAATGGTGGCACTTTTATATCACCCACACATTTTCCTACCAAGAAATAAACAATCTTGAACTTAACGTGATGATAAAATTAGCTCTTTGACTCAGTTCTCTCCCTCGTGTTGAAAGCTCTAGCCTTTCAACATTATTTTGTCTTTTAAGTAATTTTGCTTATGTTTATTCCACTGTTGTTTCATCATTTTAATTTGTGCTAATAAAAAGTCTGTATAATAGACAAAGGAAGGATCTACGCTAACAACAAATACTTAGTGGGAAAGCTTCCGGACTGCCTCCTTGCAATGTCCTAAAAAGATGTATTTCTGAAGTCTGGTGTGCATATTGATGGATATATTCTCTAAAGCCTTAATTTCTGTAATCCTTCTCAAGACTTTATATTTAATGGCTTCATTCTTAAAAGTTGGTACCAAAGATTTTTTTTCCAAGGTGCCTGGCACAGTATATCCCTTACAGACATTGAGTTTGTACTATATATTAGTCACATACTATTTTTTCCTTTAAATTCTGAACCCTGGCTACATCGAGTAAATGCTTTAACTTTGTGGAATCTTTCAAGGAAGAGCAGCGTTATTCTGAATGTGTTCACAGAGTATCATCATCACTGGGGAGTGTTGCCCATCAAGTTTTATACAGTTGGGTAATTTTTCAACTAAATGTTTAATGCAATGAGTATTAGCACCTTTTTTTTCCCCAGAAGTAGCTTTTCAGAGGTCTTTGAAGCCAGATTCTTCATTCTTACAGTTGTTTTTGTTTGGGCGTGACAGAAATCAAACAATCATTAAATGAATAATTTGAGCTTCATTTTAGGCCAGGAAGAACAGAGAGCATTAGAACACTTAGTCTCCCAAATATAAACAAACTGATGTTAAGTTCTATTCCCATGACTGTGCTCTTCTCAGTTTTGAAGAACTTTGCTTCTTCCCAGAGACAAAGACATAAAGGAAGAGCACGATGGAAGTGGAGCCCAGAGTATCAGAGGATTTTCACTTTATTCCTTTGCTGATGTACTTCAGTTTTCATTCATTATCTTCTGTAGCAGGGTGCAAATCACCTCTTTAATTACAGTCTGTATGTCTTCTTCTTTACTTGGTACTGAAAGAGGTCCTCATCACATGATGTTAATTTCTACTCACATCTATGGACATAAATTGAAATTTTCCAAGTGATGTTTTCAGCGTTTCACCAAACAAGAAATACAAGAGGCCAATAAACATTGGAAAAATGGTCCAACATCTTTACTCAGCAGGGATAAGGGAGCTAAAGCAGCATTTCATCTCATTTGAGTCAGAATGTTTGTCAACAAGAAAACAGATTGGACGAATGCTGATGAGGATGTAGGGAAAGCACCCTTATACAATGATGGTAAAGTGAAACTATCCATTGTGTGTGTCATATACAAATTCCTCAAAAACAATGAATGTAGGATTACCAAGAAAAAGCCACCCACTGAATGTAGCTATTCTACTCCTGGGTGCATACCTAACGAACTCTAACTTCTCTCACAGAGATAGCGGCATTTCTTTTTATTCCTGCACCATTCACAATAGCTACAAAATGGAACCAACAGAGACATCAATCAATGGATAGGCTAGCAAAGAAAGTATAGTACATATACACAATAGAATTTTATTACGACACACAAAAATAAAATTGTGATATATAAAGGAAAATGAGTACAACTGGATATTATATTACGTGAAATAACCGAGGTGCAAAAAGACACACATATTTCTCTCATATGTGGACTCTAGACTTGAATTGTCCGTGTGTGTGCGCGTGCATAGGTGCGTGTGTGTGGAGGGGAGGAAAGAGGAAGGGAGGATGGGAGAGGAAAGGACAGTAGAAAGTGGAATGTGAGAGTGGAGAAAGAATTTTAAGGGAGAAGAAGGAAATATTTGTGACATTAAAAAAAGGTGGGGGCTATTTAGAAGATGGAAGGGACCATCAAGATGAGGAAGAATGATTGGGAAAGGGTGATAGAAGGAGGGAGATGAGTAGGAACTAAGGACAATGACATATATTATGAAGATGCCACGATTAAACCCATTACATTTTTAGAAAGAAATAGAGTTACCATTCCAGACAGTATTCATAAAAGTATTTGTCTCAGGAAATAAAATAGGCAAAATTGCAAAACATGGCTCCAGGAGAGAAAGGCCAAACATCACCTAACGCTTGGGTTCTAAGCAAGGAACGCCCTTAGAGATGTGCTCACTTCCGTCTATGTCTTACCAATTAGATAAACCATGTGGCTATTGAGTAAAATTCAAAGAAAAGTATGTTAAAAAAAGTTTTCACTGAACATTATGACTCCTAAGTGTAACTTGATGTCTTGTTGATATTTTCAGTGTGTGTGTTTTGCCATGTTTTATCATGATGCATGTTCTGTTTATATTCACTTAACTTTGCAACCTGATCATTTACCTACAGTATTAAATATCATTGACAAATCTTACTCTTCATCATTGGCAATAATCCATCATGTGGAAATTCACAAGTGCCTAACAATCTAATTCATTCTAGTTTCTCACAATTATATATTTTAAATGGTATATGCATTTGTGCTAAAGTCATTTTGAGTCCCTGTGATCATGTGTGCATTTATATACCTTAGATTATTTCCCTAGGACAAACTTTAAAGAGGAATTTCTGGATCATAAGTCTAATGCCCTGCATATTGTAAAACTCAATATCCAAAGTCTTGCTGTAATTTTCCACATACACTTTTAGTGATGTTTTAATGAGATCTGTGCCATATAGAAGAGATAACTTTTCAAGTAATCATATAGATGAGGACTTTAGAAAAGAAACTATTCAGATAAGAATTCTTTTGTAATGTAAAATTTAGCTGTGAAACACTAATATTGAAAGAGTCGTTAGTTAATGTCTAAGGACCAGTGCCTGTCATAAGCAAATTGCATCAGTGTACTGATGGATATAATCACTCAGAATATAGATGAACTTAATATGGCATCATGACAAATAGCTCTGTTATTGCTTGTTGTTCTTGTTCTCAGCTCCTTTGTTTCATATTAATGATTTGTGGCTTCTCTAAGAATCTTACAGGGTGCGACAAAGAGTGTCCTTTTCCTTCTATAGTATTCATTCATGGCTGGTAATCTCTTTCACACGCTGCTCTTGCCTTCTGAATGCTTCAGACAGACTTCCAGGGAGGGGTTGTGTGCTCCACGTCATGCAAGGCTTATTTGGGGAAATAGGAATAGTCACTCAACACTAAAGTTGCAAGCTAAATCAAAATTATAGGAGATGCACACACACCACTGATTACTTTGCTGCAGGTACAGTAAACACATAGCTTGGAGTCTTGGACTTTCAGAAAAAAACACTTTATATCTTATTGTTGTGTGGCTTTTACTGGGGAGAAAAGAGCAAACTGTACTCAGACAAGAGTCTATAAGCATGAGAGATAAAATAAATTCAATAAATAAACGAATAAATAAATAGGGAAAATTGACCCATCCAAGTCCAATGTGGTGAATGAATCAGCTTACTTATTCTACTTACAGAAGCATGACTAATGAGTAGCTTCATCACTGAAAAGCCCCCCACAGCACCCATGAGGACCCATAAAAGCTGCACTCCCAAAGCCCCCAGCACAGCTTGCAGGCAGTTCTACTGAAAGAGCCTCTTCTCCTTAAGCAGTATGTCCTGGTTTTATACACTCAACAAAGAACTTTGTGAGGCTTGCAAGTTTCATGAGATTTCTTCTGAGTCTTCCTGGAGGCACAGTTCTGAGGTATGACATGGAACACTTTATATGTTTCCTGGAGCATCTTGTCAAACAGACATTCGGGTCACACCCGAACTCTAAAATAGTGAGACTATGTAGTGAGGATGGCTCTAGAACTCACAAAGCTCTAAGCTCTGTCGCCTTGCATTTTTATAAGTGTTAGTGAGAAATTGGCTGTCTGGGGCTCTCACCAACATCAATCCCTTAGAAGTGATACCTAGGATAAGAATTAATGAGTAGTAAAGAATTGCTATAAGTAGGGCTGTGTCTGGATTGGAAAGTGTTCCAAGGAGAGGAAATTCTAGTTAAAATGACATGCAAAGCAAGAGGACACAGGCTTTGAGGCTAGTAGTGAAAGTACAGTATGGAGAATGAGTAGGAAATAAAGTAGAAATGCAGAACAAAGAAACAAGGGCAATTAAATAACTCAGACTTTATTCTAAGGGCATTGTCACTGCCACAGAAATGATGGCAGGAGACATATGTTGTAGCATGTGTGTGTACTGGCAGTAGAGTAGAAGGTTGACTGGGGGAGGGTAGAATTTGGAAGGTCTCTTCAGTGGTAGTAAATAACCAATAACAGAGTAAATGCAGAGAAATTGACCAATTTCACAGATATGTAATAATATATACAGAAGATGTTTTAGAGCACAATTTTGAATATTCTACTTCAGGTAACCAAGTGAATACTCAAAACACAGTTCCACTTTGGAAAAAATGGAGAGAATTATCATAAAGAAACAGAAACTGAGTTGACAATCTTCCTTCAGTAATAATTGGCAGTGTATCTGCATCAGCCAAATTCAGCCAAATCAAAACATTTTTCCTAAGACTACTTGTCCTCATGTGAAGCAATGCCAGTGCCAAGGCCTACTACCTTTCAATTATCCAAAAATGCATCCTATTTCCTGCGTTTCTCATCTCAATGACCTGCTCATTGTACCTACTTTTTAAAACTTGATTTGATGTTGGGGGAAAAAAAATAAAAGGCCATTTTTATGTTTTATTTTAATGTCTGGAGCCTGGCACTTGCAAAGAGCCATTCCCAAACCAGGTGGTAGGTGGAGAATACCGTCAAAGTGACGCTCCGTTTTCTGAGTCACATCCATGTTGACATGGCAAAACCTTATACACAGAAGAACATGTGTAAAAACAATAATCCGAGTGGGCTGGCTACTGACCATATTTGATGGAAATTTCACACAGACTTCTCTGTGATTTAATCTAATTACGCCAAAACAAAGAGCATTTAGTGACAGCCCATCTGCCCAGATAACAGAGATGCGCGGCTGGCTAATGGTTTCCAACCCTTAGACTTTTCCTAAACTTCTCAGATGTGCCCTTCATGTGGACTGGGTATTTTTGTGAACTGCTGGAAAATTTCACTCACACGCTGATGGTTCCAATGAACACAAAATCCTTCTTCCAGAAGGCAGTTGCCAATAAGCAGTATTTTTAGAGGCACATGTCACCATCCCTGTTTGCCTCTGTTGTGACTGTTAAATGGCTCTGAATGATTAGGAAACAGCCTCCGACGAAAGGCATCACCCCACCGTTTCATTACAATACCGTGGGCAGTAAATGTTTACTACACGTCCGGATCAAGCTAACATGCCATTAAACTGTGTTCAGTTAAGTCAGCTCCCAGACCACAGCTGCCACTCCACTGAATATTTGCCATTTGCCTGCGTCTGAAAGAGCAGCTTGTCCTTTCCAGACTCCTACAAATAAATACCCCTCAACAATGACTTTGGTTTTCTTCTCGTTATTGTCATCATTGCTGTCTTGCAAAGATGCCACTGACTTCATTTTCTGCTGGCCGTCTACGGCTGAGCATGCGGCCAAAGCTTAAGAGTAATTTGTTTCCCCAGTGAGACTCCCTTGGTGGAAACGAAATTTTCTTTTGTGATTGGTTATCGATGTGTGATTGCCTCTGCCTTAGGGATGGAGCCTTGTGTCCATGTCTCTTTGCAGCTCTAGGTCCCTAACTGGTGACACCAAGCAGGTGCTGTGCGTGCTCCTCAGACTCTTTGAGTTCATATGTGTGTTGATCATGTTGATTTTTAGAGGGCCTTGCTTTTTGTTGTCCTCCATACCCAGTGGCTCTTATACTCTTTCATTCTTCTCTTGCACATATTTCTCTGAGCCCTGAGTGGGAAATTTGATGGAGACATCTCATTTAAGGCTGAGAGTTACAAGGTCTCTCACTCTCTGCTTATGGGTCTCTGTATTTGTTCCCATCTGCTTCAGGAGAAAACTTCTCTGAAGATGGTCATTAGGAGTCTTATTATTGCTATGTTGTTTTGTGTTTATTTGTTTTTAGAACAGTAATGTTTGATTTTACCTTAGCTCCCTGGGCTATCTAGTCTTGGGTTCTTGGTCACCCAAGCAGTATCAAGTATGGGGTTTCATCTTAGGAAATGGGCCTTCAGCTAAATCAGATATTAGATGGTCACGTGCACAAAGTTTGTGCCACTATTGCATTAGCTTATCTTGCAAGTAGATAAATGGGTTTGTGGTTGGGTTAGTGTTTACATTTCTCCTTTGGCAGCAGGTAGAATACCTTCCTGTACCAAAGAAGCTAGACTGTACAGTCAAATACTCTATGTAAGTACAAGCACAACTTCTCAATATTCAGTGAGATACAGGGGTGTTTTCTTCAGCAACAAAAGCTTGTCATAAGTTTGTGGAGGGCAACCTATATTCATGGCAACAGCCTGTGCTATTTGGGGGTTCCCCAGGGACACCTTTGGCCAACAACTCAATTAAATGTAATTTATTCCTAGTATTGTAGGTTTCAGTTAGTGATAGGAGATGTCCAGTTGCTGCTTTGTCTGCCCCCATTATCTGGTGGTTTCATTTAGATGGCCTTCATATATTTTAGGAAGTTTCTCCTGTAATAGATTCCTACCCTTTCCCTCAAATGGCCCTTAATGTTAGCTGTATCTTTCTGCATTCCCCTATTTGTCCTCCTCCCCTTTCCCCTTTAAATTTGATCCTCCTATTCCAGCCTCCTTCCCTCCATCCATAACTATATGTTCAGACCCTTACTTTATTCCTAGCCTTTGTGGTTCTTTGAACTGCAACTTATTTATCATTGACTTAACAGTTAATAACACATAGAAGCAAATACGTACCATATTTTTTTCTGTTTTGGGGTTATATCACTCAGGGTGATTTTTTTATCGTTCTATCCATTTACCAGTGAATTTCATATTTTTACTTTTTTAATGACTGAGTAATACTCTATCGTGTAAATGTACCTGTGATTATTCTTATTGGTTGCCAACTTGACTACATCTGGAGTTAATTAAAACCTGAATTTCTAGCCACACCTGTGAGGGATTTCTTTCTTAATTAAATCATTTTAAGTGAGAAGACCCACTTCTAAGCATGATCTTTGAGGTGGGAAAATCCACCTTTAATCTGGACCACCACTGAGCTTCTAGTCCTGGGTTTATAAAAAAGCAGGTTGAGCAAGCAATGGAAAGCAAGCCAATAAGCAATATTCTTCCATATCCTCTACATAAACGCCTGTCTCCACATTTCCACCCTGTTTGATTTCCTGTCGTAACTTCCTTAACTGAAGACTATGGATGTGGAAGCATAATCCAAATAAACCCTTTCCTCCCTAACTTGCTTTTGGTCATAGTGTTTCATTATAACGATAGCAACCCAAAATAAAACAGAGCCCCATTTCCTTCATCCATTCTTCTGTAGGGGGACACCTAAGTTGTTTCCAAATCCTGGCTATTATGAATAAAGCAGCAATGAACTTCATTGAGCAAGTGTCTCTGTGGTGGGATGAAAAACTTTTGGTTATATGTCCAAGAGTGGTATAGCTGGAGCTTGAGGTAGCTGGATTGCCATTTTCCTGAAGAATGGCCAAGATGATTTCCATAATGTCTACACAAGTTTGCACTCCCACCTGCAGTGGGTGAGTGTTCCCCTTGTTCCACATCTTCACCAGCATGAGCTGCCACGTGTTTTATGGATCATAGCCATTCTGATGGGTACAAGATGAAATCTCAAAGTAGTTTTGATTTGCATCTCCCAGATAACTAATCATGTTTAACATTTCTTTCAGTGTTTCTCAGCCATTGGAGTTTCCTCTTTTGAGAATTCTGTTTGGATCTGTAATCCATTATTTAATTTGGTTATTTGTTTTTCTTGCTATCTACTGATTCTAGTTCTTTATATATTTTGGAGATTAGCGCTCTATAAGGTGTGTGGTTGGTAAAATTCTTTTCCCATTCTGCAGGCTGCACTTTTTCAGTGAAGCATTTTAGTGAGCTCTTTGAATCTTTTTGTAAACTTAGCCATTCACTCTAAAAGGCTGTCCTTGTTTCTTCTTATTTCCCCTAGCCTATTGAGAAAAGGAATCCTTTTCAGAGAGAAGTGGGAAGAACAAAACTACATAGATCTTATCACTAAAGCAGAGAAGTACGGTGTATTCACTATGGAGCTTGGTGAGATGGTTCAGAAGTAAATAACCAATACTTCCCTTAAGGGAACCTGAGTTCAGTTAATCCTTATTAGCCACTTACAACAGACTGCAACTTTGGTTCCAGGGGATCTAGAACATTCTAGTCTCCATAGGCACCTACACGAACAAGTCCATACCCATGCACAGACACTCAGACATACACATAATTTTTTAAAATAAATAATGCATATGCTACTGTATTCTGCTGTAATAGGTGGGATTGTTTAACTTTAGAAATTGGAGAACCAGAAATTTTAGTATCTGGCAAAAATAAAGTCTGTTTCCTTTCACAGAGTAGTAATGAGAGTATCAAAACAGCAGTTCCACAGAGAACCTTTCGTTTCTTCTTCTGTGTGCTTATATGAAAAACGGAAGTGCTTGTTTTTGAAAACACCCCAGTGCTACTATGATGTCAGCATTACGAATTATGACTGCAAGCAATTAGAGGGGAAAAGTCTTTTGGGTGCCATTGTGGCTTTCAGTAAGCATGGCTATAAAAATAAACTGCATGTTTGGACATGCTTAGTCATAACTTTGAGGTTAAGACTGAAGAGATGACAGAAAAGCTATCAGGAGCATAAACATGTTTTTCATTCTTATGTATGGAGTTCAAACTATTTTACTCACCTCCAACTGTGAAAAGTTGATGTCTTTTCATCTGTCTTTTCTGTAAGAGAGCATACTCTCAATTTGTGCCGATTAAGTCAAAGACACTAAGAATATTGTATCTGGTTCCTTTGCTCTACTGAGTTTTCACTGATAATGATCTGTTGACACAAAAATAAGACTGTGTCCTCTTTCCCACATTCCATGCATGATAGAATTGCTTGTGACATTACCCAAGCAAAGACACTCTAGAGGGCTCCAAAATGCTGGGGAAGCTGGGGTTATGGAAGTCAGCCTGTGTGTCAAACTGCCTGGGGTGACATTCAGCATAACTTTTCATTAAACTGGGAAAACTCAGTGGAAGGTGAGTTCTGAAAAGACAGGTCAAATAGAATGAATCATGAAGGAAGACGCTAAGCTTTATGCTCCCCCCCCAGAAGAACAGTTTTCTTGTGTTTTCTAAATCATAGAACGTCTTATAAGATCTCAATTCTAGAGAGTCGTCATAAAGGTACATTTGATGTCATCTGTTGCTCAAGGTCTTTGCATCTTCTCATCAGAATGGCTCATGATTTATTTTTTCCCGTTTGTGGATGAATGGTTTATAAATGATATATGCAAGTATATCTTTCCTAGCAGAAATGCATTTCTATATTCTGCCAGCAGTTTTCTTAAAAGAGACTTTTTTGAGACTTAATCTTCCACATTTCAATGCATGTCTCATGTTGGGGCTGTCATGTATGAGAGTCATTTAAGGGTGGTTCTCTCTGCTACATTAGATTGAGAGCCTGTCCATGCATCACTCATTATGAAATATCGGTAATGCCTAGGCCAGTACTTCACCCATAGTAGGTACTAGAACCTTGAATATCAAATGAATTGTATTGAAGGGGAGCCCACAGAGAAAATAACATATATCATGTCAAAAAGAATTTAGTGTTAAAATGTATCTAGTGGTAAACTGTTATGTATTCCCATCAACTTAAAGACAAAACCATGTACAATAAGCTACTTATTTTGGTCCTCATAAAATATGGTTGAGAAGGAGGATATTATTCCTTTTGTCTGAAGACCTTCACTGCTCAGGAATGGGAACAGGGGAACTTATTAACTGGAGACAGTTTGATTGATTGGCTTCAAAAGTTTGATCTACTTAGAGGCCAAGCTAAGGTTGCCCTGGTATCTCCTGGTATGAGAGCTACCATGTCAAAGACAAATCTTTGAAATGGGAATCACTGTTTCTTTAAATGGAATAAATGCAAAAACTTAACCCTGGTTATTTATAATCTATTGAGAATTGGTTTGCTGTTAGGTTTTAATAAACCTAACTGTTCTGAGAACATTCCTAAGGTGGTGTTTTCCTGGGGAATGGTGACTTTTCTATTTGCCTTCTTATCTCTTCCCAAGATGCGCACTAAGGACACACAGTGCTTCAGCCACATTACTTTGCAGCTCACTCTATGTATTTGTATTGGGTTCTTTTGGCTAAAGTGAACATCCCGGGAAGTATGTATCTAAACCAAATAGATTTTCTTTCAAAAGAGTGTTTTTCCAGAGGCTTGCTTCAAGGATTCTCACACCCTGAAAATAAGTTAGGCTAACTTAAAAAAAAATTCTTTTTAGAAGCCCACTCAGGTATAATTAGATTGGTGTGAGCACATGGTTTTATTTCTGTTTATTAATATGCTGTACAGATCTGGGGCTGGAAAATTAACTATAATTCCCAACTAACTCTCTTTCTCAGCTTCCCACCATGAGTAGATGCTACTTCATATCTATCATGTCTGTCCCATGTACCACCTTTAAAATGAATGTCTTCTTTTAAATGACTACTGTAGTTCTTGGAACCGGCATTTCAGAGCAATTGCTGGGCTAGTGAGGGTTACTGAGAGTTTGTTCATTGCACTGTGCTCTGGTCTGTGCCAGAGTTACTAGGAGAACCGGGGAGTCAGAGCCATCGGAGCAGGAAGTGAGCAGATGAGGTTCTGTCAGAAGGGCATGGCCAGCACAGAGGCCGCCTTGGGGATATTGATGAGTATCCCAGAAATGCACAGAGAAGAAATAATGCATACGGTTTACAAAAAGTGAGCTGGAATTACAGAACAGTTAGACTGGCTGAAAGGGGACCAAGCTCCCAGGTGTGAAACACAGGGACATCCCCCCTAGAGATGGTAGTTCTGTCCACCATAGGAAGAGGACCCCTGTGAGACTGGGCTGCGTCAGCTCCATCTTGCTGCATGTCTTGAGTAAAGTGTGATGGTTCATTTACCAACCTGCAGATGTTCACTGCGTTAGTTGCTAATTAAGTCACTCACCTTAGAAGCTCACCCAGGCTCGCTGCTCTGATGTCTTCATCTGTAAAATAAGGATTACACGCTATTATCCACCTCACAAGCACCTCTGGAAAATGACCTGGCTCTGTAAAGTCTCAAGCTCACTTCTGCAAGGAGCAATCTCTGATATAGAAAGTTCTTGCATTTTTGCATTATGTGGACTGTTGGAACCAGATACCTGCCAATAAATTCAGATTTAGTATAACTTTCCTCCTTCCATTCACCATCAGCATCTGCTTCCATCTTTGCTACTTTGTTTATCCCTCTCTAGTCAATTTTTATTTTAAAGCTAATAGTTCACTTGTGTGGCACACTTGAGCATGTGTGCATTATCTCTGTCCTTTCTCATTAACTGGCCAAGTGGATAGGAATTTAAGCAGTGAAAATCATGGTGATGATAAAAGAGGAACATTTTGTCTGTTGTTTTTGTGTCTCTTCTTTTTCAGGAATATCCTTACTTTTTGGGTTTTAGGTGGAAGAAAATTTGACAGAACAGAACCCTTAATTGGTGTTTTAAGTAGGAACCAATTTAGTGTACTGTTCATAATTTCACATCAACTTGCACACAGAGTCTTTTCAAGTGAATTCAGGAACCAAATCAAATATCTGTCAGGGAAGTAAATGGAGAAAGGGGGAGAAGTAGACCTTTGGCAGGAAGCATAGGATTCAGCTTTGTGTCATCCATCCTAAAACACATGCAATGACTGGAGTTATAATACAAAAAATAATTAGATACATATTTAAAAAATATTATTAGTCTCTCTCTCTCTCTCTCTCTCTCTCTCTCTCTCTCTGTGTGTGTGTGTGTGCGTGTGTGTGTGTGTGCGTGCGTGTGTGTGTGTGCGTGCGTGTGTGTGTGTGTGTGTGTGTGTGTGTGTGTGTGTGTGCCATATGCCAAAGTGGGCTGTGGAGGTAGAAGGACGACTTTTGCTGATTGGTTCTCTCCTTCCACTTTGTTTTAAGGCAGTCTCTCTTGTTTCTGAGGGTGTTTATACTCCATAGGGCTGCCCCTAATATTCAAATTCTCTCCTTTCTCTGCCTCCCATCTCATGCTAGGAGTGATTGGGTTACAAATGCACATTGCCATGTCTGGATTTTATTTTATATGGGTGTCCAGGAGTCAAACTCAGGTGGGCAGGATTTCATGGCTAACACATTTGCCCATTAAGCCATCCCACAAGCCCTTGACATACTTTTTCTTCTCAAAGAGCCTACGAACTCTGTCAGGCGACAGGTGACATGTATGTGGAACTCTATGACCCAAGAACCCAACATATTCCTGGCATGCTCATATTTTTCTCCCTGGAACAGATCAAAATGAACAGATATTATAAAGGTTAAAGATGTGTTTTTATAAATACCTTATGGGAGATGTACAATTTGACGAGGCAACAAATAAAGAGAAGACAGGTGAGGGCAATCAGGCTCAGTCTTCTAAGGCTTTGTGGGCAGAGAAGACTGAAGAGAGGCTTTGGTGTTGGACTGTTTTCCTGAAGGGTGGGAAGTGTGGTGTGCAGTTGGGTAAGAGTGCAGTGCTGAGAAGACTGATTGAAAAGCAAATCAGCTGTTTGTGTAGAGCTTCATGAGGATCAAATAATTAAGATGGATATGAAAATGTAAACTATGCATTCGATTAATATGAGCATTGAACCATTTGGCCATGAGCGAGAAATTAGAAATCTAGTGCAAGAGAAAAAAGGTGATGTGACTCATTCTGGTACCATTAGCACAGTCAGGTGGCCAAGAGTTGGATTGACAGGGAGATGAGGAGTTTAACTAGGGACGTATTAAGTTGAAAGCACTGGCAGGACATTTGATATCAGAATGCACTCGAGCCTCTTAGTGGAAAGAGCACTCATGCAGAGATGACTGAAGCCTTGGAATTGCTGCAGGAGAAAGTCTTTGATCGCAGTGGATAAAGTCATTTCCTTGAACATCTCACTAACAAAACAACAGCACACAAGCAATGAATAAAGAGAGATGAGGATAATGTCCTGCAGTGTGGCATGGGGATGGGGAAAATGTCTTTAAAATGCAAGACTATGTAGAACTTTCACTGTTCCAAATTAACGTGGAATCTGCGATGGGATGCCAACTTTGAAGACTAAAATGAAATGTGACCTTTCCTGGGAGCAGAACAGAAGTGAGAACCAAAGATACACTGTAATAGGTTAAAGAGGGAAGACGCAGTGACAAAATCGAGGCAATGACCAGGAGATTTCGTAATCATCATGTTTGGTAGCAAGAGGAAAAAGAAAGAGCTATGTTAATTGTAAGACACCCCCAAAAGTGAGCGACTCCACTTTTCAGTTTAAGGAAGCAGTTTTTAGGTAGCTTTAAATGAACAGTGACACTTTGACAGTGCTGTCAATGGCAAGACGTGTCCCCGTGTGTGACAAGGGAAGAAACTGAGAAACAAGAGTGGAGAGAGGAAGCTCCCTGAGCAGATGTGGAAATGTACTACCATGGATATAACTGAGCTGTCCCAACTTTGTAAGGTCAATTGCAAATCCAGATTGTGGTAGCATTAGCAGGGTCTTCAATGGCTCAGAAACGGTTTTCAGGAGAATCCCAAGAGTGGTAGGTCTTTTTATGATGCAGCTTTGTGGGTCTGGTCTGTCTTTTTAAGGATAAAATACCTTAAATCTCTGTTATCATTGTCTTGCTAACATCACAGAAATGGAACAAGTGAGGTCTCTGTAAGACTTCCTGCTCAGAAAGAACCCACACTCCCACAGTGCATTCAGCAAGGAGTGGGAGGAAGCCTCCTAACCCCCTTACACATTAACAACAGGAATCAGGTACGAGCGTTTCACTGGCCTGAGAAGTACAGGAAGATAGTTCTGGTATTGCCCATGCACTTCTAGAATACATGTAACCATCCATGTGAGTGAAACTTAATAAAAGTTTCTACAAGAATATATGAGGTTTCATCTTGGAAATAAAGTGATATTCAAATGCCATGAAATAATGTTATAGTTGTATTATTGTCAGAGCTAACAGAGAAGATGAAAAGATATTTCCCTGCTTACTTTCATCAAACTGAAAAATGGCCCAGGTGAGGCTAAGCAGAAAGAGGTGGCAGGTGCATCTACGACACTCAAACAGGAAGCTTCGATCACATTCAGAGGAGCCGAACAGCCCCTGGGCAAAAGATGAGAGCTAAGAAGTTCCTCTGGGGACTGCAGTAGCCAAGGGCAAAGGATGGCTTGTCTATAAACCGGAGTCCTGAGGCCTGGTCTAGGTAGGAGGAGACAGGCAATCTCTGCTAGAGCATTGCCACCCACCCTTCCATCCCAACAGATTTATTAATTATTTAGTCTACCATTCTTCTAGAATGCAGGATCATTTTTATTTTAAATACTCTTGGAATAAATTCTAAGGTTTTTTTTTTATTTCAGTAAAAAAAAAAAAGCTTTAGGTTACAACGAAATGTATGTGAATCATGGAAAACACCACTATTTCACTTAAAATGTTGATATTTTATACACACTGTGCTGTTTGTAAGAAGGTGTATTGATGGGTATTGGATCCCTGCAACTCGCCTACACTTACTAACCCTGCAGCTTTATAGCTTATAAAGTAATGATCACTGGGAGTTGTAGGGACTTTCCTCTGATAAGGAACACTTGCACAGACACCAACTTGTCTTTTGAGAACACATATCACCTCTAAATCACACCCACAACCCCAACTGAAGAAATGCTATAGAAAACTTCAAATCTGAACCTGCAATTTAAGCGTCATTTTGTATTAATTAGATAAATATCTAAATAGATTAAAAAATAACATACTTAAAATATAAGAGAAATACAAGATATTTTTAAATGAAATTTGAGTTGCTCTGGAGATTTTGATTATTCAACTAAAATAAATCTTTATTAAATAATTACTAGCTAATCCTGTTACAAAAAAAATCCCTGAAGGCATCTAGATATTCCAGATTTTATATATAAAATACTTGCTCACTAAAAGGACTCAGAGGTATTCATGTGTAATATTTACCTTACCATAAAATATCAAATGTGAAAAGTGCACTTAAAACAATGCTAGATCTTAGTTCATTACATTAGCAATGTTTATGTCACTTTCAAATTAATTGATCTTCTTATAAGTTCAATTATTTCATCAGTCACAGAGCAAAACCACAGCAGAAATATTTAACATTTACAAAAGTATTCTTTCCCAGTTCTACATCTAATATGCCCATTTTGTGTGGCAGACATAGGCTCTTAAATTGGTAAAAATGCCTAAAAGATCCTGCAACAATTCGGTCTATAAATGTTAATCAAATTCATTGAATACGGAAATATATGGTTTTACAGAGAATGTAAGTTGACTTTTTAAAACTATGCTGAAATTGACATAAGTTTTTAAAATTAACATTTTATCACATTTAATAGAAGTTTAATATTGTGGGCTTATTCAAAAATATTTTGAACTCTTGACTGTAAAATGATTGAACCTAAGCTTCATTCAAACTGAGTTTGGAGTTTTTTTTTTTTAATTAAATGGTTCTAAAAATGTAAACTCTATCACAGCTTAGTGTGCCTCCTGTTTTGCAGGGGTTTATGGGCTACATCTGGAACTATTCATGTATGATGCCATGGGCCTAAGCATCCTTGTGTATAAAGTCAGGAGTCTTCCAGGGCACACTTCCGTTCTGCTTCTGTGATGGCACTGTATTTTCTTAACCTCATTCTCAGTTTTAGTGCATTTTCTGCAGTGCAGCTCCTACTTTAGACTCCATCTTCAATTACCATGGGGTCAGTGCTGTAACAATTTGTCCCTATAATAACTTTAGAATCTACTGAATAATAGATATTAAGAAATATTGCATTTATACATTCAATGAACATATAAAACTTTTAAGCATTTATTTTCTTATTTAGTGATGTGTGTCTGTCTGTAAGACAGAGAGAGAGAGAGAGAAAGAGAGAGAGAGAGAAAGAGAGAGAGAGAGAGAAAGAGAGAGAGAGAGAGAGAGAGAGAGAGAAAGGAGAGAAGGGGACGAGGAGCCCAGAACTCATGTGGAAGTTAGGGGACAACTTTGGTTCTTTCTTTCCACCATGTGGGTTTTAGAGATCAAACTCAGGCCGAAAGGCATTGTGGCAAGCAAGCACCTTTACCTGTTCAGCCATTTTACTGCCTCCTGATGTTTTACTGTTGTTTTAATTAATTGTGTCATTGTTGAACTAGAATTTAGACTTGTGCCATTTTTCAGTTTGATGAAAGTAAGCAGGAAAGTATCTTTTCATCATATCTATTAAGATGTTCTGGTAATAATGCAATCCTAACACTATTTTGTAGCATTTGAATATGATTTTATTTCCAAGATGAAGCCTCATATATATTCTTTCTTGTATATGAAAACACAGAAACTTTTATTAAGTTTCACTCACATGGATGGTTACATGTATTCTAGAAGTTCATGGGCAATACCAGAACTATCTTCCTGTACTTCTCAGGCCAAACGCTCGTACCTGATTCCTGTTGTTAATGTGTAAGGGGGTTAGGAGGCTTCTTCCCACTCCTTGCTGAATGCACTGTGGGAACATGAGTTCCTTCTTAGCAGGAAGTCTTACAGAGGCCTAACTTGTTCTATTTCTGTGATGTTAGCAAGACAATGATAACAGAGATATAAGGTAATTTAGCCTTGGAAAGACTGGCCAAACCCCCAAAGCTGCATCATAAAAAGACTTAGCACATCTAGGATTCTTCCTGTTTCTGAGCTTGTGAGCTCAATTTCACAATTGTCCCTAAGTCCTCCCTGTGCTCTCTCTGATTTCTTATCTTCCATTTTTTCCTCTGCAGGTTCACTTACAGACTCCTTTGTTAAGGCTTCCCTCTGTTTTCCTTTTTACCCAGACTTTCTCTTTCTCCACCTGGAGCCTTGGACCACTGTGTGGAAATGCCAGTTGAGGGCATGGACTTTCCCTTTCTGGGAGGGTAACATCTCTTGATGTGTAGTTTTGTTTGGGGTCACCTGCTAGCTCTTGCTACGATGGTGAACCAACAGAAAGTGGTTTTCTCACTGATGTATCTAGGTACTATTATAATCAATTGGAAGTTTGGTGAAATAGATGAGGAATGTGGTTACATCACCAAGAAAAGTCGATCAGTCTGTAAGAGTTGAGCTGGGATTCGAACGCAGACAGTTACCTTGGCTTGCTGAGCTAGAACTAGAACATTAAAAAGTCTAAGAAACCTAGTCATCATTACATACTCCACGCAGCCCTTCTCTTGGTATTTTTGTAAGTAGGTTGAGTTTATATACATACAAGAGGTTGCTTATATAACATAAAGTTAACATATTATTTAATAAGACATGCATTTGAATATTTCACTTTCCTATAATATAGAGAATAAAATATATTTAAAGCAGGGTGGCAGAAGTCCTGGGGAGAAGCCCAGAAAAAAGTCCTTTCTCTTTCTGGTATCAAATCAAGAACACACTCACAGAAAAAGACAGGCAGCCACTGAGATACCAACACAATGTATCATTTCGTCTCTGGAGAGGCTTTGTTTTGCTCACCAATTGAGCCTCCAGGCCCCACTAGATGTAGCATTTATGAATTTGAAGTTTTATGGAAACATTGTTGGAATTGTTGTTTTCCAAATTGTTTTCTATATTAATCTTGTGTTTACTGGCTTGTTTCATGAGTGATTTCTAATTCTTCACACTGGAAATTTTGGCTGTACTGTGAGGGAAGGAAATGCTAATATACAGATGATGGCCATGCATTGTGTCAGGAGTGGAAGGGCAGAGATAAGCAAGCATCCGAAACTTTGCAAGCACGGGAAACTTTCAAAGACCATATGGCTCCGAGGCTGATGGAAGAGTGGAGATATAAGGATCCTGAGATGGAGACAATGAGACTAGAAGAGGTGCCAAAACTGGTAGCAGTGTTTTATAAAGGGTGTTGATAGTCAAAATTATAATCCAATATTAGTGGTTGCCTAAGCAACGGGAATCGTTGTCACCAAAACTACTTTCCACCAGGTTTCAGATTCTATGCTCTGCACCCTCTCTGCTGAAGCCATTCTGAACAAGGTCTAGAGAAAGCCACTCCAGGTTCCTCTCTCTCTCTCTCTCTCTCTCTCTCTCTCTCTCTCTCTCTCTCTCTCTCTCTCTCTCTGTCATTTCAGCTCTCAGAGCCATTCTCTTTTTCCTGTGCTCAACTGCAGCACGCATATAAATGAGAGACAAATTTACTTGTCTCCTTCCCAAATTGCCTTTCATTGAGCTTCACATATTATGCTCTGTCACTGTGGAAGACATTGTGAGCTAAGTATTCTATCTTGACTGAAATGTCACAGTCATTTGTCTCTCCTTTCGGTTACTCTTTATTGCAGGATGGACGCTCAGAAGGTTTCAAAGGATTTTTGAAAATATATTACAGATTTCGTCACATCTGATAAATTCCCTCACATCTCCCAGTCCACCCCTCCTCTCCCTTTGCTTTTCAAGCAGTTTCAAAAGGGTGGCATAGTGGCCCAAGCTCGTAATTTGAGCCCTTGAGATACTGAGGCCGGGGACTCATGAGTCCCAGATCATGTAACCATGGTCTCCACAGCATGAATGTGTCTCAAACAATAAAATCTTTTTTTTAAACTATTTACTATTTTGCTCCTCTTCTGTTTCTTGGGATCTCAGTCCCTAGCACCTTTGAGCTTTATGCCTCATGTGTTTGCCAAATTACCTCCCAGAGGGCTTTTAAACTGAGTCTTTTCTACGGTTTGCTTTTTTGTCTTCAGCACCCTCGCTATGCTCCTCTTTACTTAATACACCAGGACTAAGGACCCCAGGCTCTGAGCTCCCCTCTCAGCACAGCCCAAACGGAGGTATCCTTTATGTTTTCCATTTGCTGCCCTCACCAGAATGGTTACCGTTCCAGTCTGTCTTTTCTACCTGCTGTACTTCATGTATCACTGCACCCTCCTTGTTTCTCTTAAGGAAGCTTTCACACTCTCTACCATAGAGACTAGGGACTCTCAGATCCCTAAAATGATGAGCTCTGGATACAATGCTCAGGTCTCCTTATCCATAACACTTTTATCAATTGTTAAACCTGTGAGGTCTTATCCGTTCCCTGGTCAACTCTTGTTTATATGTGTGGTCATTTGGACGATTATATTTCTGCAAAGCCTCCTCTAGAAACAAATGAGCTTTGTAATTGATGCTTAGAATTCACTCATTTACTAATAAAAGTCAGTGAAATATATATACATATATACATATACATATATATATATATATATATATATATATATATATATATATACTTCCCAAGGTAATCTTTGTCAGACATCATTCCTATGTGCCTGCTGTGTTCACAAGGGTGGCCTGCATTCTGGCAATCAGGTTTAAAAACACTAAGTATGGGAACAGAAGAGGGATTCCCAAGATGCTTCTCTGAGACATGCTTTCTTAATCTGTACATCTGGGATCCTGTGGGTGGCTCATTATTTTTGTTTTCTTAAATAAACTTGGTCATCTTTCTGTTATTACTAAGCACCTAGTACTTGGAAAGCCTAAGACAATACATCAATATATAGGCCCCATATACTAATTTCCAATTGCTCCTGAAAAAAAATGCCTCAAACTTAATTGTTTAAAGCAATATCTATTTGTTACTGATTTGCTCTGAAAGTCAGAAATCCAAACTAGGTCACACGAAGATAGATAAAACTGAGGTGTAGGGAAAGTTTCTCTCCACCACGAGTTCTTGGGGTCATTCTTCTTCTCCACCATTGTGGTTCCCCTGGTACTTGCATTCATTGGTTCGTACATCAGCATCACTGGCCTTTCTGTGCCTATTACAACTTCTGTGACTCTGACCTCTCTGCTTCTCTTTTACAAGGACAACTATGATTACACTGGGTCTACCATTTGGTTTTCAGAATAATATCACCATCCCATGATTCCTGCCTTCACCATATTTCTGAAGGTCAATATATCTGAAGGTCAATATATTCTGAACATTGACTCTCTAATTACATCACTCTATATAAGTATTAATCTGAAATGTATATATTTTCTTATACTGAGCTGAGAATAGTTGCATTCATATTCAAATTAAAAGAACAAATTTTTAGTTGATTTTCTTGTTGTTATGAGGCTTTTAGCTCAGGATGGCCTTGAACTTGAGAACCTCTTTTCTCAGCTGAACTCAGGATCTTCCTGTCTCAGCTTCTTGCATGCTAGAGTAACAAGTTTGCTACACAAAACCTGGAGAGAGACTTTAGTTTAAGCTCAAATGAGACAGATACTAAATGACTAATGGAATGTTATGTTTAAAAACCTCATGGAGGATATTTACAAAAGTTTCTTAGTTCACAAGCTGGTTATATATAAGATTGCTGTTGCTGGCAGGTTTATATTTATTATAGAATTAAAATGAGCGATATCTATTTTTTCAGAGTTAATTCAATATATACTTGCAAGAATTGACCAGAATTATTGCTTATAGAATTGTCACATTTCCAAAAAATTCCGCCCAGTGACATTTTTCCTTCTTATCCTGCTTCTCTTGTACTCTTCCTTCCTTCCTTCCTTCC
>PVIU01008712.1:12374-81340 GCA_004026605.1 Ondatra zibethicus | reverse complement strand
GTACCTGCAGTGTTGAAACTGAAAAATACCAAGTTACTGGTCTGTGGTCACACATCAGAGAACCAATCAACAGCCTGTCTTTAGCTCACTCATCCCTACTGGATCATCACATCATATCCTGGCAGAAGCTTCGAGGTTGAATTTTGCATTTTTCTGTCTTTCCAAGCATCTGCCTGACTGGATGCTCAAGGTTCCACTAATGAATGTGACATTTGCTGCTAAATAAACAAATCAATCCACCCCTACATGCTTCTTCCTTGTTCTGGAAAGACTGGGATGAACACAATCAATAGCACCCAGAATCTTTCCTCCTGCTTTCTCACTTGCTTCTCTGAGTCAGATACTTTTGAGGAAGGAAACAAAAATAACAGCTGTCATGGCATTATCAGAGCCGAAGCTATTTTTAAGAATATAAAGGTCAAAGGTAGAATTGGGTCCTCTGTTACGTTGCTTGCCCTAAAGTCTCATCATATCCTGTTGGCTTGGATTTTCTCATGTGGTTCATAGCCACACATGGAAACAGGAAGTTCTGATTCACATTTTGCATCAGGATTGTGAGATTCTGAATCAATTCACGCCACTGGGAATGCCAGGAATGCAATTCCATCTAGGGAAAAAACAATGGGACAGTGCTGTGAAAGTGACTGTCCTCCTTCAGTTGGCCTGTAAAGTATGCCTTCGCCAAAGACTGCATTGCGTCAAGGTATTAATTGTCAGCTCTGAAGTTTTTCTCTTCCTTCTCTGGACATCACATCATCTTGTCATCATCTTGTAGGAACTGTTTCAGGCAGGTACTCTTTGTCTGCAGGGTGAGATGCCTCAACCATGCCTGTCTAAATTAATCTTAGTAATATATACCACTTTTGATGTCAAGTTTTCTTTTTGTGAAACAGGATATCTCTGTCTCCCAAGAAAGCCCCCAAATCACTATGCAGCCCAGACTGGCCTCAAATTTGGGATCCTCCTGCTGTAGCCAGCCTGCTCTATAGAGTGAGTTGTAGGACAGTCAGGATGCTTAAGAAACCCTGTCTCTAGAAACTTAAAGAAAAAAAATGAAAGAAAAAGAAATATATAAAAATATTAAAGTATTTATTAAAATAGTACAAATAAACAAAAAAAGCACATAAATTTTGAGTGTCCAATTGTTCAATTCAATAACTCTCACTATATGCTTGCTTGGGGATAACTTCCACTACAAAATAAATACAGAACATTTTCATTCCACATAAGACCCTACATGCAACGTCTACTCCACTTATCTCTGCCTCCTGTGAGCTGGAATTAAAGGTCCGAACTAGCACTGTACAGTTGATTGTGGTATTTTTAATTGATATATTAAACACTTTGTGGTAGTTTGAATGTAATTGGCCTACATAATCTCATATAGAGTGACACTATCAGGAGGTGTGACTTTGTTGGAGTGGGTATGGCCTGGCTGGAGGAAGTGTGTCTATGTGGGGGCAAATTTGAGATTTCCCATGCTCAGCATGCCACTCAGTGTTTCAGTCGACTTCCTGTTCCTTGCAAGTCAATATGTATCCAGTACCATGTCTGCCTACATGCCACCATGCTCCCTGCCATGATGATAATGGACTGAACTTTAAATGTTTTACTTTGTAAGAGTTGCTATGGTCATGGTGTCTCTTCACAGCAATCAAAACCGAACTGAGACAGAAGTTGGTACAGGAAACTGGGGTATTGCTGTGAGTGTGTGTGTGTGTGTGTGTGTGTGTGTGTGTGTGTGTGTGTGTGTAAATATATATATCTTTTTATTTGGAGGAATTTGTACTGTAGTACTTTGGGGTATGAAAGCAGTGAAATGCTTTAAATACTGCTTAATGAGCCACACTAGTAGGATTATGGAAGACAGAGGTATTAAGAGTTATTTGAACTGTCAAGGGCTCACTCACTCAAGAAGTTTCGGGGAAGAAGAGCATTAGTATGTTGCCTAGAGAGTGATTATTCTTGTGATATTTTGGTGAAGAAAGCAGCTGCCTTGTGCCCCTGTCCAAAGAGTCTGCCTGAGGCTAATGTAAAGAGTTTTGGATTAATTCCACTGGCAGAAGAAATCTCAAAACAGCCTAGTATACACTCTGTCATGTGGATATTAGTGGTAACTTTAATGAAGATTTATAATGAAAAGGAGCAAGCTGAGCAGGGTAAATTACACAGAGTAAATTTTGAGGAGAAAAAAAATACCCGTAAGTGGAATGGAGCTAAACACTGTGTTCAAGGAGATAAAGAAATGAAATAAAGGGAGTTGTGATTTCAGAGCAAGATCCCATCCAGCTAAGTTTCCAACTTGAAAGAAACTAAAAAGGGATCTTAGAGCAGAGTGTGGTGGGGCACACCATTAACCAGCACTGGGAAGGCAGAGGCTCGCAGGGCTATGACTCTGAGGCCAGCCTGGTCTACAGAGTAAGTTTCAGGACAGCCCAGCTTTGGCAGTGAAGGACAGAAAACTGGTGAATATGTAATTAAACGAGTGGATCATGTTCCAGCCCGAGTAAGCAGCAGGACTTGGCAGATTCAGGCATGTGGTTCCTGTTTTAGGATTAAGAATAGAAGAAACAGGTTATGGAATTTACTTTCATGCCTAAATAAAGCTGCTGAGGCCAGGCATGTGTCAGAGGCCTAGTAGCGAAGCCATTGTATGAAGCTGCAAAGATGAAGCCTGAATTGCCTTGGAGAACCCAACATGGTAGAAATACCTGAATTGTGGGATACCTGCTGAGGAGAGTTGGTAACAGGGAGTAGAACCAGTCCAAGAGAAAGAAGTGTGTTGCAGTCAACAAAACTGAACAGTGTTGGAGAGCTGAGGAATGTTTTGATATCAGACATGGAACTGCAGAGATTTGAGTTTGCCCAATTGGTTTGAGGTCTTACTTTAGTCCAGCATTTCCTTAATATGCTCCTTTCCCTATGTTTTGGAATGGTAATGTATGTCCTATGCCTTTACATGTTGGAAGTATGTGATCTACTTTTTGATTTTGATTTTTACAAGTGACTGCAGTTAAGAGATTACATCAATCTCAGAAAAGACTTTGTACTTTTAAACATTGTTGAGACTGTTATAGACTATGGGGACTTTTGAAGTTGGACTAAAGTTTGCATTATGATATCATTACAAGCTTATTGGTGACAGGGAGTGGAAAGTAGTAGTTTGAATGTAATTGGCCCCCATAATCTCATAGGGAGTGAACCTATTTGGAGGTGTGGCTTTGTTGAAGTGGGTGTGGCCTTGTTGGAGGAAGTGTGTCACTGTGTGGGTGGGCTTTGAGGTGTTCTATGCTCAGGATACCACTTAGTATTTCAATCGACTTCTTGTTCCCTGCAAGTCAATATAGCCAGTACCACATATGCCTGCATGCTGCCATGCTCCCTGCCATGATGATAATGGGCTGAACCTCTAAAAATGTAAGAAAGGCACCCCAACTAAATGTTTTCCTTATAAGAGTTTCCATGGTCATTGTGTCTTTTCACAGCAATAAAAACCTGAACTAAGACACAAACCTATATTCTTGTGAATATAGTGAAATACCTTGTATTGTCTAGAAATAAGCTACTTAGAATCAGTTACCTCTCCCCTTCCAAAGGAAGTGTTTGTATCTGCACTTGACTTTTATAAATTTCCAGCTGCCATGAGCTGCTCTAATTCCTCAGTCTTGAGATTCTCTACTCAGATACCCCCTTTTCAAGACTGAGTTTTCCTCGTTTGAGCTTTATTAGACAATGCAATGATTCCCAAACTTGGAAAGTGTGTTGTTTTGACAAAAATACTGTAACAAAATGCCAAATGACAGATGGCTCAAATGATAGTTCTTTACTTTCTTACTTTTATAAAAGCAGGTCTTTTTTTTTTTTCCTCTGAGGACTCTTTTCTTGATGTCTATGTGACCACTTTTTGGCAGTCTCTACATAGCTATCCCTCTATTCATTCTGGCCCTTGTTACATCTCTGTATGTACAAATCCTCTCATAAAACAGATTGTATTGGATTAGGATCCATCTACTAGTAGCTTCACTTAATTTAATTATGTTTTTAATGTCCTATTTTCAAATATGCTTAGGGGTATATTCTGGCATCCTGGGGCTTAAGGTTTTAAGAAATGGATTTTGAGTTCAGCACAATTCAGTCCATAATAGTCTGTTAAAGAATCTAAGTGACTCTGTTGAATGCAGTGAGTCGGAATATACTTTCTTTTTTCACCTACTTATTGATCAGCCCAATTAAACAAGTCCAACTTTACGTGGAGTGTAGCTCACACTGATTATGATGCCTGTGTATCCAGACAAATTATGGTACAGAACTTAAGTTTCTATTTGGTAAATTTTGAAGAAGTACAAAACTAACATCAATTAATATCACAGAAAATTCTAGGCTATCAGAAGTGAATCAGTCTTTTTTGTTTGTAGCTTTATGAATTAGGAAGAATGTATAGTAATTCAAACACATGGTATATAACCATTACAGTGAGCCTTTGTATAGGCTGCTGGCTACATCAAAACCTCTTTTACCTCCAGCTAAATGCATACCTTGACTCCCATCTGGAAGCCTTGTCTGATTTTCCATTCAAAACATATGCCCTCTGTAAGCACAGCCCCAACATAATGCTTCATAATAGTCCATTGCTATGTGTTTTCTGTTCCAAATTGTGCATACCCTGCTACCATGACCAGTATCTTATACTGTCTTTATTCATTTCTTTTTTGTATTCTCAAGAAATTAGTCAATCATTTCCAAGTGTGTGTGTGTGTGGATGGTACCAAGAAATCAGACTTCTAGCAAGTCCTCAAGGACCGACACTAAAGAGTCTAAATTCAGACCCTTGCAATTCAACTGTGCCATACATATCTACACACTCTGTTCATATTTCCTTAGCTACATGGGCAAAGGGGAAACTGAGCCAGTAGACAAGTGGTTCTCAACGTATGGGTCACAATCCTTTCAGGGGTCAAATGATCTTTCACAGACATAGCATAGCAGATACCTTGCGTAGCAGATATTTGCATTATGATTCTTGACAGTAGCAATATTACAGCTGTGAAGTAGCAACAAAATAATTTTATAGTTGGAGTTCACCACAGTATGAGGAACTATACTAAAGGGTCATAGCATCAGGAGGGTTGAGAAGCGCTGCAATTGACTGTCTTGCTCTCTTTTTTAGTGTCTGATTGTATAGTTTATTACTGCAAAGTTCAGCTGTGTATTGTCAGCACCTCTCCAGTGAACTCCCTTTTCTCCGTTGTTCCCACTGAACAAAAGAAAACTTCCCTATACATTTCTAAATGTTGGCACTGGTTTTTGAGAAATAGAAAGTAACTAAAGTAACTCTAAGAGTTATACATGTTGCTAAGCATTTGTTTGCAAAATATTTTTCTACCCTAGTGCACAAAATGATGACAAGAGCTGCATGTAAAATGAAAAGCTTTTGCACAGCAGCAAAAAGTGCTCAACAGAGTAAGAGAAAATCCACAGAATGGAATAAAGTATTTCCCAATAACCATACACCAGACCAGATAGAATATATAAAGAACTATAGAAACTAATTACCAGAAAATGAAATCTTCAATTAATAAATGGGCTAATGAATTTAATAGACAATTCTCCAGGGAAGAAAGATATGTTGCATGCATATCTATATGTGTATATATATATATATATTAAAATTCCACATCCTTAGCTTTCAGAATAATTTGTTCATTGAACCACCTTGTTGATAGAGTTTAAATGTGATATATGAATAAAGAAATACTGTACATTAGTCCTTAGAACATCACATAATCTCCTGGAATGGTGGCTGTGTTAATGACTGTGCATGGCTATTATTAAATAAACACTACAAAGCAGAGAGCATCTATAATGGTAATTCTATTAATTTTGTTGAAAACATTATTCAATTTTTATAGTGCCTTTGAACTATATTAATTATGTACAATTATGTGTAACATCACAATGAATATTTTCTCCCAAATAATGTCCGTTAATTTATAGACTAACTCTCAGGAATTGGGACTAGGAGTGTTTATTACTCTGAGTTGATACTGCTCCTTGAACATGAAAGTACTGAACTGCAGTATACAGCTAACTGTAGAGCCTTGTAGTAGTAGTAGTAGTAGGTCTACCCGTGTGGCTCAACTAATAAGCAATGTATGCTATAAAGTGTGGTCTCTTTTCTCTCACGTAGGCTGTGGTATACACCCCTTTTCTAACTCTCAGGTGGCCAGTTAGAACAACTATGCTGTTTTGCATGACTGGCTTGGGATTACTCTAGCTGGTTTTCGTTGTTGTAGCACTGCCTAGACATGCTTTTCAGTGAAAATACTTATGTTCAAGGCTCCTCTTCTGGTTGCTTAATATTTGCGTACGTAGATCTCACGAAGTCCACTCCTTGGATTTGCTTGTCTGACACAATGGTTCCTGGAGCACAACAACGTGAGCTGAATGCAGATCGTCTTGGAAATGATGAGCCTCTGTGTTTGCAGTTAATTGTGTCCTTCAGGAAGATTGTGTACCTCCCTTGAGGTTGATTTCTGAAACCTAGCGAGCACTCTGTTGGAGGTACATTTCCTTTCCTTGAAAGTCAAATTATCTCCATGAAAAAATAACTTATTACAAAGTTGAAGGCTTTATTGTCCCCCTGGAAAATGAGATTCTTCACATCTGTTTTGCGGGAGAGCTGAGTGGAATACAAAGTTTCACCTGGACACTAGGGTTAGTCAACAGCAGACTTTATATGGCAGTGATCTAAAAAATGCCTTCATCTCATCTTTGCTGCTGCTTCTCTGTTTTGCTTCAGCATCCTTCTTTCTTCCTATGCTCCCTTTCCATCATGATGAGGGGTAGGGGTGGAAGAAGGACTCCAGTGGATGGTTGGAACAGTGAAGCTGTCAGTCAGTGCAAAGCTAACTCTGACCACCAATATCAGGAGCAGTGTCTGTGTCTTGCATTTTCAGTTGGCCTGAGAGGGGAGTTGGTGAGGACATATGGAGCAACATAAGCCAGGGAACAGCCAAGCAAGGTTAGCGTGGGGAGCCTACTGAATTTGCTGAGGCAGAAGACCCTGGATTTGGTTTCCTCAATCTAGGCTCGTTAGCCCATAATGAGGGGAAAGTAATTTGCATCAATGAGCACTGAAATTTATCTTTTCTGGCAGTCAGAGCAAAGTAACATTATTTATAATTTGGAGACATGATCTGTATTTCCCCTAGGTGTCTCTTCAGTTTTTTAAAGATGATTTACTTCCTCATTTGCTGTGAGGAGAAACTAGACATCCAAGGCTGTGTAGTATTATTTTACTTCATAAAGTTTATTCTTGGTGCGTGCATTTGCTCATTCACTCAGTCCCTCAGCACCTGAAATGGAGGGAAAGATACACCAGTGCCGTGTTTGGGACATGCTAACTGCCAAGGAACAGGTTAGACACTCCTATACTTTCCCTGGTGTGACTTTTAAAACTCCGTGAACATGTGTATTCGCAAGGAATGGTATAAACTGAAGGACCATTATGTTGGCAATGTTTCATTATTCTCAACCTGGTAACAACTTGGTTTGTGTAATAGAAGAATTCAGTGTGCTTTGCACAATTTTTTTCCTCTCCCCCACCCCCATTATCAATTAGTAAAGGTGCTCTGTGGAATTTCTTCCCTTGATTTGAGCATATGAAAGATAGTAAGGTCCCAAGGCTTCAGAATACATCCATGTCCCTTGTGATGAATCAAAAGGAATGGAGGGATTCAGAATTTGCTGTCGTTCTTCGTCACAGCAATTCTACATGTGTGTTCTTTGGCAATTAAAAGGGAACCCTAATTTGATTCACTTAGAAAGTTTTCCTGAGTTTTTTTTTTTTGCTAATCATAAGTAACTTCAGCATATTCACAAAATGAGAATACCCTTTATGAGACAGGTATTTTGTTCGGGGGGTGGGGTGCAAACAAATTAGCTGTTCTTCATTGTGTTGCCCTGGCCACATTTTCTTAGTCTCCCAAAGATTTCCAGGATAACAGCTGAGATGTTCCTAAACATACCCTAAAAATACCCATGGATTATTTTCGAAAAAAAAATTACTGGATCAAGGTGACTATAGCTAATCAAATAAATATGAGTTCAATGCATGAGCCTAGAACCTCAGGGCTCAGGGGTGCGATGAAGGGCTATTCACCCAAATGTCTTCTGGAACTAGTATGGATTGAGGCTATAGAGAGAGGTGGGCACTATTTGAAAAAAATTGTTAAAAAAAATAAAAATACAAACAAAAGCCCAGGCCCTATGCAAAGGAATCAGCCCTGTTTATTTAGCAGAGCCTTTTTCTGCAGAGGAAGAAAGTAAAATCACATTTTCTCACTAATAAAATATCTGGTATCAATGTACTATGCCAGATATGTATTCATCTGGCATGGATTAAAACAGTCTGAGTCAAACATAGAATCCTAAGCAAGGTGCCTGGCCCTTAACATCACTGACTCTGACATTCAAAGAAGTCATGAAAAAAAAAAGCTTAGGAAAGAATGGAGTCTTCAGGGAAAATATAGAACAGTTGATTCTTCCTGCTATGGAGTTGCATATTTAGTCATTCCATTCCCTTCCACAATAAATGGATTTCTTCATCAACTGCCCCATTTCCTATCATTCTATACTGTACCCAGTAGTATTAGTCAGACTAAGGGACTTACTATAACAGCCTAATTATAAATGATAGTACAACTAAGGTGCCGTTCTTATTCACAAAAGTCCCGATGCTCCTATTACTAGTTAAGGGACTCTGCTTGAAGCAATAAATTCAAGGACTTGGCTTCCTCCCAATATATGATTTTGTCATCTCAAGTTTTCCACTTGAAGATGTGTGAGAGAGAACATGGGGGTGACAGGAGATGTTTCATGGATCGGCCTAAAGTTAGCCTCTATAGTTTTCATGATACCCAAAAGAAAACAATCACACCAACTTTTAAAAGCTGGCTTAAAAATAAAACTAGTCCAAGAAATTGTCTGAGAGCAAGAACCAGAAACCAGCTTACTGACCCATGCAATTAATATGTCTCAGATACACCTGCGAGTCCTCTAGGAGATGGAGGCAGAGTGAGAAGATGCCTAGAAGCTGATGGATCAGTAGGAAGGCAGATTTTTAGAAATAGCTCTATAATGATGTGAAAGGTTACTAAATGACCTTCCCAAAACAGTGAGGGCAGAGCTAATCAAGTCCTCAGTAACAATGTGGAGCTTGAAGTTGTTGGCTATATATAGCTTGTTTGCATCACTGCACTAAAGATATCTGAGCACATTGGTTCTATTCCTCTTGCTATCCTGGCATCTAGTAACATTTATGAGCGTTTTCTAAGTTAACACATGAATGGATTTCTGACAAGAGAGTAATGAGGTCAGGATCATAATTTGAGAAGAAAAACTGGTCTTTATCAGGTTTTAGTTACATGATGAATACATTCTTCTTTTAAATTTTCTATTGCCTCAAAAATTTTGTGGTTTTCCATTCTATGAAGTCCAAATAGATTATTTTCAAATAATTCACAATGTTTAGACTTACTATATAGCTTCCTGGTTGTATAATATGTGTTGATTTCATTTGAGCAACATGCTATATTCTTACCCAGAGAAAGTGGATTAGATTAAATTTCAAGGCAATTATGTTATATTCGTGGCTAGTGAAGTCATTATTAGCTTAGTACTTGTCTAATAAAAATCATGTTCAAGTATCTACAACCACTATTAAATTTACTATGTAATTTTAAAATAAATGTCGTAGTTTAGATGTCCTGATAGCATTCTTTCCCTTTTAGTAGCATTCAATAGAAGCAAAAGAAATGTCAGTTCCTAGATTGTGATCCAGAACTGGCTATCTGTTGTTTGATAAATGTTTCTTGTTATCTATCACACCAGTCCTGGAAGGGAATCAGTTTCTACTGTGTGTCAATCACTAAGTTTCAAAGTGGCCATTCGACTTCTGCTTTGAATTAGGGAGATGCGGGGAGAAAAGGTTTAGGAATGTGGTGTTGTACATCCCTCATATGTTGACTCACTTTTTGGCAGCCTAGGAATGAAGTTTAGGATCATTTATATCAGCAGGAGGCTGGCGTATGTGTGTAACTTTGTGGATGAAAATGTATGGATTTGTGGATAAGCAGAAAACAAACACCAACCAGAGATAATCGAGTTTGCCTTTAAAACACCCCCCCCCAAACATCCCTAAAATTTTGTTTAGTCTCTGCCTCCAAGTTTGGGGGATATCTGATTTAAATGTGGGACAGGCCACAGAGACCTGCCATTTATTTGCTAACAATGTTTTTCCCTCCTCCATTGTGCCTGATGGACTAGAAAATTAGGAACCACGAGTCATTGGCTTCGTTCTCTAAACCTCTATAATGTGCTTAACATTTACTTAGTACCAGACCCTAAGCAATTTGTCCCTCAGTGCTCCGCAGTCTTCCTTCTGCTTCTTTTGTTACTGTGTTTGCATGTGTGCGTGCTAGTACATGCGCTTGTGCATGCATGTGTCTATGCATATAAAGGCCAGTGGTTAACTCCAAGCCTGATTACTCAAGAGTCTCTGACTTGCTAATTGTGATGACTTCTTTATCTGGCCTGAGTTTGCCTATTAAGCTATGTCTGTTGCCCATTGGCCTTCCAGGACGCATATGTTTCCACCTGTTTGACTTACAGTATTGGAATTAAAAGTGCTTATTAACAACTAGGTTTCTTTAACACAGCTTTTAGATCCATAACAAGGGTCTCCATGTTTGCAAGCATTTTTCCGGCTGAACTATCTTCTTAGACCCATCGTTCTTCCTTTAACTACAGGCATATGTGAGATTTTCTTTCCTCAAGTCTGGCCCATATTCTAGATTTGAAAGCACATAGTATTTCTTCTGGACTTAGGCCAGTGATTTGCAGACAGAAATGGTAGCATTTTATACATTGCCTAAAAACCTGTACCCATTTTTGGGAAGGTTTATTTATTATAACCAGTTTCCTTTGTAGTGTAATATGTTGTATTCTGTTCATTGAGATATTTCTTTGAGCAGTGCACTAGTTCCTTGAGGCCACTTAGAAGCCACTGAGTGAGGAGTAAGGTGGCGATCATTACTTTATATTTAATTGGCACATGGGAACCACTTCTGTGGAGTCCAGCAGACAGAGATTTTAATAGAATCTTGGCTTTTCATGCTACTAACTGTGTGACTTCACATTCTTCTTCGGAATGGCAGGAGGTCTTCTCCAGCTGTGCATTTCATGGTACTTGTTTTTCAAACAGGTTAAAAAGGCATGTTTCATCCAATGCAACAAACCTGTAAAGTACTTAAACTCACAGAAAATCAGAATAAGTTCACAATATGAATAAGTTTTAAAGTGATTTAGATAAATCCTCAACTGGCATATGTATTATATATCTATCTATATCTATTATAGAGTGACTTAGGTTTGTACAGTAGGAAATGATGCTTATATTTACAACCAGGCTTTCGGGGTACTAGTCTGTGCAAGAATTGTCCTGCCCTCCGATCAGAAAAGTTGTAAAAATGGACCCTGCAGAGTCTCACACTGAGTAACAATAGTTTTCCCATGGACAGTCAACCTAGTGGAAGAAGGAATGAGCCATGTTTTCCTCCAGTGTCATTGATAAAAGTCTGATTATGTTGCTTTGAAAGGAAACACTAAAAAAGGGATCTCTCTAAACAGATATATTGTAATTATTATTACAAATACTTTGCATTTTATTATCATAATTAAAATTCTCCTTTAAGAATTTTTCATAGTCTGCAAGCTTACTGTCTGATCACTTGTCTCATAATTATTCACAAGTAAGCAATTCATTCTACATTCTCAGAAATTGATTGTTCAGTATTTGGCTCTATTATCATTATCATTATTATTATTTCAGCATAGCAATGAAAATTGGAGGGAAAGTTTCATTTTTCCCTCTCTCCTCCCTTCTTTACTAATTCCCTTAGTTATTCTGGTCATCACCCTCATATCCTCCTTTTTCCCACACTAACACAAGTGATACTTTCAGAAAAGCTGCACACGCATCTAGGGAAGAACATATCATGGAGTGGAGGGCAAATACTGATTTTCTTCTTGGCTACATGGACACATTTATGTATCAAGTCCTCCTTTCTACAGAGGAATCACTGAAGCTTACTTGATCATATCTGTCTATGCTGTCAGCCCTTGGTAAAATGGAACTGGCTATTTGTTCCATATGAAAAAGCTCATTTGGTTTCCCTTGCCCTACCCTTTCCAGGAAATATAGAAAAGGAGCCAAGATCGAAAAAGAAATAAGTCAAACTGGAAAATATATGCTTTCTGCTAGAAAAAAATAATAAAATATCTATAAATGTCTAGGTCAGACTCTTTCAGAATAGTTAGCATGTTAGCCTATTAGTTGGTAACAGATTCTGATTGGGTTCAATGTCTGGCCCAGCCCTTCTGTCTACAGGGTTGGCAGTTTCCATGCAGTCAGACTGTTGTGAGGATTATGTGCTGCTCTCTTCGGGTGAAAGTTCATATTCTTCCCTTCATAGCTTTCAGAAATACGCTTTTCTCATTGTAAGCCCAGTCGTAAGATGATGGCACCAAGTGCATTGCAAAACATTTATTCCTGGGTGAGATGCAGGCGATGAAAATGCTCTGCAGTTGGTATGTGATCCTTAAAATGAGCTGTCATCTGTGACAATGACTTTATTTGTAAGACAGTGTTCCTATGGACTTCTTGACCTTGAAATGCAAATGCTTGTAGCAAACCTGTTTAACAATTGGTATTTTTTTAACCTCTCAAATAATAAGAATCTATTTTTGTTCTCTTTAGAATGGCAATCAGCCTTGAACAGTTAAAACAAAATTTGGATGATGCTGCATAACCTCTTCAGGGAAATGAGTTTTGCTATTGTTGTTGCTAAGTGTCACACCCAGGACTGCTATTTGTCACCTATTACTAGCTTCCTGTCCTTTAGCCAATGCAGTAAGGTTGAATGTGTGCATCCTCTTTAAACTTCTCCACTTGACTAGATTTGGCCAATAAAATATGATCAAAAGTCATATATTGAACTTCAAATTGGAGTAATAACACTTAATAATAAATGATTCATCATATCTATCTTCACCTTGATCAACAAAAAAAAAAATCTAGCCACCATGGAACTTCCATTAGCCTTGTCCCTGACTCCCGCAAGCAAGATCTTTTGATGAATTGTGTTGATTTATGTGGCATGAGAGAAACACCCTTGTTTGGTAGCAAATCCCTAAGATTTGAAGCTAGTAGCCATCACAGTATAACCTCCTCTCTACTGAGTGTACATGGGCACAGGGCTATATTCTTGGAACTATTTTACCATAGCATCTGACTCTGAGGAGGCAACAGTGACAGCCTTTGCCTTCTTTTTATTAAGGTCAGAGGTCACCCTAGTGAGAAGGGTCTTTGCACAAATGTCCCCTCTGCATCAGCTTCATGGAGTATGCCTAGGCAATTATCTAGGGGCACAGAGAGTCTCTTTTTAGCACAAACATAAGTTATCCTGACCTCTAAGAGTGTGTGTCATTATAATGGGCTTACTCCCCTCCAGATCGTTCTGCTGATACTTAGGGATGAGTGTGGTTGGTTAGCTAGTGTATATTAAGTGTCTCAAGTGCCATTATCTTAGGCAATGGTAATACACTGAAGGCAGAAAATGAATCACAAACCCAGATCTTACTCCAAGCCAGGTGAATTATCTTCTCTATAGTTAGGACGCAGGCATTGTATCTTAAAGAGATATTCAGAAGACTAAATTTACAGATGAGAATATCCAGTTTATCACTCTGGGATTTATCTTTCTTTGTGGCAAACTTAAGATCCAGGACCAACCACTCAGGAAGAATAACAGCCGCACTTTTGGCACTCCAGTTGTTTATCAAGTTCTATAGCTGGCTTTATCTTATTGTAATTATTTCTACTACATCTGTCTCCCCTTTCAGACCATTGTTTCTCAAGGGCAGAAACGATGTCTGCTTGTTCCACATCCATAGTCAATGCAGAGCTTATTGTATTGCTGATATGGTGTGTATGCATGTACAGAGAGAAAGTATGGATGAAGAGAAAGAGGAAGAGGAGGAGGAACCTGGTGGAGGGTGAAAACTGTTACTTATGCTCTTGTTTGTTTAATTGGATTCACTTCATAGAGTCAACCAGATTTATTTTAGCATTGTAACTACCATTATTTACTTTTTTCAAAAAATGAAGTAGGCTATTTCAATTTTTAGGTGACCCCCCCACACATACATACATGGGCTCTAACTGCATAGTCCTGGCACTCCCTATGTAGACCAGGGTATCCTAGAACTCACAGAGATTGGCTTGCCTCTGCCTCTGGACTACTGAGATTAAAGACATCTGCCACCGTATCTTGTCTGAGTAATTCATTTAAACAGCATATCCTTGGCTTTTTGATGTCTCTCTGACTGCTGTGCTGTTTGGTTACAGTAAAATATTAGAGTGCAATAGGTAGGAGAAAATATAGACGAGAAACACAGAGTTTCTTATGTTCAAGAAAGACTTTCAGTACTTACACACCTTGGAGTGGAAATGCAAGTCCTTGCCATCCAGAACGTGAGTCACATGATGTAATAAATGGGTAAGATGAAATTCAAGGACCCGAGATCATTACAGGGGTTACCAGGGTACACTTTTTTTTTCTAACTATAGAACTTCCTGGCCTGATCCTATTGGAAAAGAGAGGATAAATTGCTCTGTTTTGAAGGGGCATTAACCTTAGGTTCATTTAATGAATTACCTCTCCCAGTGCACTAACAGATACCCCGGGGCCCAAGATGAAAAATGGCCTCTCTCCTCACAGGGAGGGCTCAAATATGTACTCTTCCTTCATTCCCTTTAGCTTGCGTTGACTTTCATTCTCTACCTTCTAGTTATGTATATTTAAAATATAGCTTTGTATTATACTCTCAGCTTAGAAGGTAAAAAAAATGTGAAATCTGTTCTCTAACAGGAAAATTCTGGTTGTTATTTCAAGTAGATTTTCTTTTGAAAATAATTTTAATTACATGTATGAATGTGTGTGTGTGCGCGCGCACGAGTGTGTGCATGCACGTGTGCATGTGCATGTGTGTGTGCACATATTCCAACATCTATTGGGTGGATATTTCAAGTGAAGGTCATAGGATAACTCATGACAATCAGCTCCTCTACCATGTAGGTTCTGGGGATCCAACTCAGGGGTAATTAATTGGCTTCACTCACAGAACCATCTCATCAGCTCCCAAGTAGGTTCTTTTATTCTCTGCCTTCTTTTCTCATCAAAATCTCACACTTCAAGCTAATTACTCTTCATGCTTCCCCCAGATTTCTGAAGGAAGGCAGGCATGCTTAGAAAGAGAGCAGGTGCTGTAGAAATGTGGTGACCCGGTAGAGCTGCTCAGTGGTCATCGCCTAGTCTGAGACATGTCTGCACAGGCAAGTTAGTACTAACTTCTGCTTTCTCTGTAGAATTTCTCCCATGGAATCATTTAAATATACGTCAGTTACAAATGTCTATCAAACAATAATGGCTCTGTTTATGTTCTGATGAAAGCAACATTTAAGGTAAGAATTTGGGAGATTCTGTAATGCAGGTTTTATTACTCAGCTATTGTGAGGTCAACACATTAGGCAATGGCTGCCCCTGAAGAGAGTCACCATAGTTCCCAAGGCAGCGGGCAACTATGCTCTGCAGGGCCATATGATGTCGCATTAGGACCAGCCAAAAAAAAATTTTTTTGGTCAGTTATGAAACAACAAAGAAGCTTTAAGTGGGGTGGCATGGTCATGACCTTGTGAGTACAGCCTAAGGGGGATAGACCCCCTAGACCAAAAGCAGGCATCTCTCCATTTGTTGATGGAACTTTAACTGATTGGAAGCCATGCTTCACACTTCACACGCCACTCTTCTGCCTTGTCCTTGACTAGCCCCTCGATCTCTCATTCCGAGCTCCTCCTTCCAGGCATTCTCCTTCACCTCCTCCTCCTTCTTTTCTCACTTTCCTCCTCCTTCCTCTTTTCCACCTCCTCTAATCTCACTTTTTCGTTCTCCCCTCCCAACTCCTTTTCAGAACTCTAATTTTTTATTCAAACGACCCCAACCATCTCTGGGTTTGCCTTCCAGCACCTCTGGAAAAGCTCAGTATCTAGATAGTAACTCTGCTGTGAGTTTCCTTTTAACCACCATTCTTGGCAGTGTTATTATGAGACAGTTTGCCTGAGAACATCAGATCAGACCAACCCACTACTCTTTTCTAGTTGGCTTTGTATTAAAATTATTCCACAAAACAAACATCGGACTTTAGTAGATGCTGTAACGAAAAAGTAGGCAGTAATACTTCCATGCTCCTCCCATCCTAGTCCTACCACCTGGAATTCAGACTACAATGCCTCCAATGCTGGGCCTTTTAATAATCATTGGGAATCCCATGATCGTGAAGCCATAAACTACGTTATTAGTGACGTGAGTCCTGGATCATTGTGTTCGTCTCTCACTCCATACATCCAGGTTCTGACAGTTAATTATGCCATTCCACAGTAGATCAAGTTTTACAGCAGCAACAAAGATTAACACTGTTTTATATTGGGGACATTTAGAGGATAAACAGCACAGAGTTCTACGAGAACTGCACTCAACAACGGACCGTCTTCGAGAAACCTGTGCAACTGCTATTAATACTTAAAAAGCGTTTAGATTTTTATTTCTAACAATCCAGTCTTTAACTCCACAATGAGGTTTTGTTGACAGAACACTTTGCAATCTTTTATAACAGAGGCAGAATTGTCACCTTTGTGCTGTCCTGGTGGCCTAGCTGAAAGTCAGCGGTGTTGCAAGCAAAGCCAGAGTTTGTAGGTTTGTATCACAATGTGACCTCTGGACACTGGTGGTCACTGGGTCTGCCTGTTTTTTTAATCATGTCTTGCTGCTTCTCTTTTCTCCTCTTTCCTGTTTTGCTTCCCCTCCTCTCCCTTCCTATCTTACTGTGCAGTTTTCCTGAGTCTGCAGAGAGAACTGGAAAACTGGTGCTCTGGAAATTCTTTTAAAATTAGTTAGAAAAGTAGTTGGCCAATAAAGCTAGGTTGTTTTTGCCTCGTGGGTCTTTCCGTTTGAGGTGTACTGTTCTGTTGTATCAAGATGGGCTTCAGGGGAGACAATGGCCGCTGGAGTAGAGGTCAGCCAGGCTGCCTGTTGCCTGGACTCACCTACTCCTCTCTCAGAGCCACCCACTACATCCCCCACCCTGGCCACACATCCCTCAATACCTCCCCCTCATGTCTCACCCGGCTAACACCCCTTCAGTCTTCTCTCACAGCCCTCTCTTACTGACCCCCAAGGAGAAGGGGAAATTGTCCCTTCTAGTGTCTGTTATGTGAAGTGGGTCAGAGGTAGAGTGATCGCACTGGCAGCCCGAAGAGAGCAGAGAATCTTTCTAAGCTTCAGTTTAGAGCAAAAGAAATCTGCACCATGACAGCTTATGGGAAGCCACCATTAGTAGAAAGTCATTTCATCAATCAAAAGGTGTCAAAAAACCCCAGAGAATTCATGAGATAGCATCATTGTACGCATCCTTTACCAGATTCTTGTTCCTGTGCAATTAGTTTTTAACTTTCATTTTAACATAATTTCAGATTTATAGAATATGTATAAAGATGATATAGAAATATCTCACATCCCCTTTACCTATTACTCATTTATTTTGCCATGTTTTCTAATCATTCCATAATTTAGCAATAATATTTATACATTGTTGATTTTTTAAAATTATTTAAGATGAGTTGGTGGCTTCTAGCCTCAGGTAATTTTAAAGAAATTTTTCTTTTATTTTGTAATATTGCCAATGCATTTTTTTCCCTGAGAACATTAATCTTCTTTAAATTCTTACTGGGAATTTTACACTTGAGTCCTGTAGTTACATAATTTCTACCCTCCTTCTCCCCTCTGCAGCTTCTCACATATCTCTCCATATTCATAGCCTGTTCTTCCATTACTATTGTTAATATTGTTGTATGTATATTTGTATATAAATAATGTCTATTGGGTTCATTTAGTATTACTCATGTGTGTGTGTGTGTTTCAGACTGACTATTTAGAATTAGATAACCACTCAGAAAGCTCATTCCTAGAGAAGACTTATTCTCCCTCTCTCAAAAATCAGTAATTGCCTATAGCTCTTCGTCTATCCACAGAGTCCACTGAGATCCTCCTTCCATCCACACGGGCATGTCATCTGGTGTTGTCACTGGGCATATCTTCTTTAGGTGACTACATTGTTGAGATTTCATGGCTGCAGCTTCCCTATCATATGTAGAAGGCAGGCAAATCTCCCAGCAGATGTCCTGCTCCTCTGGCTCTTACAATAGTTCCACCCCCTCTTCTGTGATCTTTTCCTAAGTCTTAGGTATAGGAGTTGTGTTCCAGATGTGTCAATTGGTATTGGGTACCCCACGTTCAGTTGTTCTTTGCATTGTCACTAGTTGTGGATACATCTCTATCTGCTACAGAAGGAAACTTTTTTGATGAAGTTTATACCAACTCTTACCTGTGGGTATAAAAAAGTATTTAGAAATCAGTTATCAATTATTCTTGTTTAGGAATGTGCCAGGAGTAAGTTCTCCCCTAGGATCTATGGCTTCACCAGGTAGGGATAGATGGTCAGGTTTACAGTATCAGGCATTAATTCGCTCCTATTTAATTGGCCTTAAGTACAATTAGAATGCTGTTGGCTATACCAAAGATAAAAGTGACACTTATAAAGGTATATTACTTGTATTTTAATAAATAAATCTTGCTCAAAGACAAGAGGCAAAGGTAAAGTCACTAGAGGTCAGGTAATGGTGACACACACATTTAATCCCAGGATTTGAGAGATAGAGACAGATGGATCTCTGTGAGTTCAAGTCCATCCTGGGCTGCACAAGATCAATACAGAAACAAATCCAGGTTGTGGTGACCTACACATTTAATCTCAATACTGGGCAGTCATGCCTTGAATTCCAGTGCTAGAGGGAATATAAAATGAGAGGAGAGTAAGGTTTAGTTTGCTTTGTTTGCAGTTGCCCAGCCTTGGTAGAAGTAAGACTTCTCAAGTGGCTTTAGCTTTGCCTCTGATCTTCAAGTAAGATTTATTTATTAAAATACAAATAATATAACACTATAGCCACTATTATACCTTTAAGGCTATTGATTTCTTTTCTCGTTTGTCATCTTAGATAGCAACTTCCGATACTTTGAGAGCTAATAAAAGGGAATCATAAAGGTGGGGATGGGGAGGAACTCAAGAGTTGATAGTAATATGTAGGTTCTATAAAAGAGGATAGGGTTGGAAAATGGTAACACATTGACAGGGAAGATGAGAGGGAGAGTGCAATATAGAGAAAGGAAGGGAAGAGGGATAAATAACACTAATTATGTTTGAAAAAGCAACAGGGAAATATATTTTATGTTTCCATAACACACATATAATACTTATTATATTTTATACTTATATATATGTGTATATTATATGTATATATGTATATTATATATTACATATATATAAAAAGAAAGCTATGCTACCTTATAGTGATAATGTTCCCCCAGTAGCTATAAACTATCTAACCAAAAAATTCAGTGTCAAACATTGAAAACCTCCCTTGGAGTCAGCCATTGGTCAAAGGAGGATAAGAGACACCCAAAATAAAAGAGGCTGCTGCTGTTGCCTTTGTTTGCTTCCAAGAATTCGAAACTGCTGAAGATATCACATACTTCAGACATAGGACTTGGAGGATTTGAGTGGGAATTTAATTGGAAACCTCCTCTCTAAGAATTGAAAGGTCTTTTTTCTAAAAGTGATTATATAATATTCTCAAATTCCGTGAAATTAACACAAAAATTCCATTATCTACTACTTATTTTTTCACTAATTTTCTTTAGAGTAAAAATGAAAGAAAAAAGGAGGAAGGGAGGAAGAAAGTAACAGAAGGGGAAGGGGAGGGAGAAGAGGAGGAGGAAGAGGGGAGAGGGTAGTGGACGGGTGAGGGGGGAGGCGAGGGGGAGGAGAGAGAAAGGGAGGGGAGGAGAGACAAGAACTTTAATTTTTGTCCAGGACTGGCCCAGAGTTAGCCTTCTCTTTCTGCCACCACGTTCCTCTGGCCTCCTTCACATTGTCCCTTGGGCCTTGAGCCTGACCTCTGTCTTCAGACTGCTGGCTGAGTTGGAGTGTGTGTCAATGGAAGAGAGCTTGCTTCTTAGGAATGAGGCCCTCAGTTTGATTCCCAACACTAAAACAAAAGCAAATCAGACCAATGACCTTTATGGTATTTCTCCAAAGGTGACTTTTGTCAAATGGAAGAGTAGTCTTTAAAAAGCTGAAAATGTGCCCTACAAAAAAAAAAAAAAACCCAAATGCCTAGCAAATATCTTATTTAATGAGGGAACCAGTAAAATGTTGAAGCCTTACTCCTAAAGAGCATTATAGGGGTTAGAATTATGCATATGGAAAATTCACAAGAGATTTTTTTAACAAAGCTTATTTTTATTTCTTATGAAGATATTTGACTTGAAACTTAATTGATTTGTTTTTGAAAAATAAAATATTACATAAATCAAGAGGTAAGTATGTATAAATCAATACAACATACATATAGTTGGTTGGTTCGGTTTTGTTGATCTTGTATGGAGCTAGGTGTCACTCTGTAGCCCAAGCTGGCCTCAAAGTCTCAGTGATCCCCCTGCCTCAACTTCTTGAGAGCTAGGATCACAGGCATTTATCACCATGCATGCCTAGTGCATTCTAGTACAACAGCGTAGTGTTCATCAAGGACTTGACTACAAGGGATATTAGCAGAGCAGATCTGAGTTAGATGTGAAACTGGAAAATGTCTTATACAACCGTAAATCATCTAAAAACATAATAAATTGCACTTTCATAGCACTGAAATGCGTGAACTAATTTCTGCAGTGTATGAGTCAGGAGGAAGTCCAGCCTAGCATTGTACTATATGATCAAACTTTTCTTCCTGGTCAGTAATGGTCAAAGCAGAAAGCATGGAGAACACACAGCATGTCTTGAGATCCATGCATGCTTCTCCCACAGTCATTCCTTACCTGCGCTGCTGTCCTAAGGCTGCACCTTAACATGAAAGGGGAGGGGCTCTGGTCTTGCCAATGTATTTGCTACACTTTGAGAAATATAGTAAGAGCCAAGTTAGAAGCTTCAGAAACTTTCATCTTCCAGACTTGGGAATCCAGGGTTCACAGTATCAGGCAACAGCCAGTGAGTGAAGGTCAGCCGGCAGCTCACTTGGAGCATGGCAGAATTTTGCTCACTCCTTTTCCCACCTTTTTATCACTTCTTCTTTGACATTCCCTCTTATGCCCTGGTGGGCTTCCCTGCTCTTTTTCTTCCAGTAACCCTTAGTACAAGGCACCTTCATTCTAATAGTTTTCTCTTTTAGATTGTCAGTTATCCAGGAAGGACTTGATGCTCAAAGTTAAGATTTGAAAGTTTTAATGAAAACGATACCCCACATGGAAGAAATTTATTTTTCTTTTAGATACAAAGAAAATACTGTAAATATTGCTTCTAATTGAGAAAATTACGTACCTACATAATTTTCTAATTTTAAGGATTTTTTAGTGTTTGAATTGTTTGAGCATTAAATATGTGATTTTTAATGATTATTCCTATTAGGGGACAATGAAATATTTAAAATTTACACCAAACATTCCTATAATTTCTAGAATTCCTATAATGATGGTCTTGTAGAAGATTAATATGCTGTGATTCATGTGATTTTTTTTCCTTGTTTGCAGAGTAATTTCTCCAATTTTCTGAACTGTTTGTAATCCTTTGAGGGCAATACCTTTTTGTTATTTATTTGTTTTGAGAATTTCATATGTAAGTGTAGTATTTGTACCATTCCCTCTCCTCTTGCCTCAAATTCCTCCATTTCCTACCTCAATTTCCTCTCAAACCTAGGGCCTCTTTTTTATTTTAAATAATTATTGTTTTACACACACACACACACACACACACACACATGCCTCTGCAGAAGTCCATTTAGCATTAGCACTGGTAGCATATATATGTATTCAAGGTTGACAACTTATTAAATAACTAAGTACGAGACTCATCCCTGGAGAAGATTGCTTTTTCCTCTCTCAGCAGCCATTAATTGCCCATAGAGCTTCATCTAGAGCTGGGGGGTCTTGTGAGATTTCCATAGAGCTTCATCTAGATGTGGGGCCTTGTGAGACTCCCCCATTTCCATTGGCATGTTAACTGGCATTGTCATTGTTAAGGCCTTTTTTAGGTGAACATAGTGTTGAGATGTCACGGGTGCGGTTTCCCTGTCATACATAGAAGACACTGTCTTCCAGCAGATATGCTGGTCCTCTGGCTCATGTAGGAGTTGTAGATGTAGATGTTGGGGTTCAGCACCATGCAGTCAGTAGCTCTCTGTGTTTTCTCCAGTGGTGGATTTCTGTAATGGTCTACTGCAAAAAGAGGCTTCTTTGATGAGGGGTGGGAGCTACACTTACCTGCAGGTATAAGGATAAGAGTTTAGGATGGAGTTAGGAATTACACTTATTTTAGGAATGTGGCAGAAGTAGGTTTCCCTTTCATTTGAATGGTCGATTAGCCACAGAAAGTTGGCTAGGTTTACAATAGGAGACATTAATTCCCTCCTCTTTGGTGAGCTTTAGGCCCAATATGTTTAATGAGTTGTATTGTTTGCAACCTCAGAATTATTCCCATAGAGTATACTTCCAGAACGAGAGGTCTCGTTGGACCTGAGGCCCATCTAAGGCTCTAGCTATGCAGCCCCTACAGTGTGTGCAAGTTCTGTGTCATGATCTTCACACTGGGTTTGAATTTTGTGTGCTCTATGTTTTTTATTACAAAAAGTTGTTTTAACAATAATATCACTCATTAATGACTTAGGTGAACATTTTTCAAATGTTAACTTCTATCCCTAATAATATATTTTTGTATCATATATATTAGTTATCAATGTGTCTTTTCATAATGACCACCAGAAAAGTGTAGCTGTAACCTATACTGAGAATATATATTAATTATAAATATTTATTTGTTTTTAATAAATATATTTGTAAATATAATGTGTTTATACATATATATAACATATGTATGTGACGTGTATTTTTGTGTATGTATATAACATCAGGCATTTTTCTAGTTTCCTGTTTGAGTTCCATTTTCTCACTTGTGAAATGGGATATGATAAAAATAACATAGAGCTATTATGATTGGAGAAGATGAGTCGTTACAATATACATGATAATTCCTGCCTATAGTAAACATTCACTAGTGGCTTTGTAACAGTTCTTACTAATATGACAATTAACCCTGTGTCAAATATCTGCTAGAGAAATGGGGGTTGTTCTATTTACTTATATAAGTTGCAGTGGATTAAATATATTAATCCCTTGTCGTATTTGTTCATAGATTCACTTGCCAGTCTCCTCTTTATTGCTGTTATAATACCTGCTGACTTACTTTAATGCTTGTGTGCTTTTTCCAAATGTGGTTACACATCATGGCAGTAATAACAGAAAAGTGAGTCATGATGGCTTTCTGTGACCTGATTTAATAATGATCAATGTTATTAAAATCAAGGCACAGAAGGGCTAAAGAAACTTGATGTGCCTGCCTGTCAGTATCAAAAACTAAATATATAAAAAGTCAAATCAAAAAGCAGTTTGGAAAAGTAATTGTGATGGCTTCAAATCCCACAGGGGTTATTGCTAAATCTAAACACTGAAAGATTCATTGACATGAATAACCATTTTAAAAGAGAAGGAAGTTATATTTCTCTCTCCCTTTTTCCCTCCCTTCCTCCTTCCCTCCTCCCAGTATGTGTGTGAACATGGAACCAAATTTATCTTAATCTCTGAAATGTGGCCTTCATAATTTTCCTAGCATATCAGAACACAAATCTGCTGCTTCTAAGAACATACTGGGCTGCAGAACATTGTGGTCTCTCTCAACTGACCCTTTCACTCTCGCCTCCCTCCCCTTCTTTGTTCCCTCAGAATTCATTTGTGACCCATTTAAATTTGCAGCTTTATGTTCTGTTTCTTGCCCATATTGTCAGTGATCTTCCTACTGTCATGCTCTTATTTCTCCATCTTCTTTTCCTTGCATGACATGTATCATCTTTCACACATCTTTTTGTTTGATAAGGTGAAGGTGACTAGACAATTCTCCATAAGACACTACAGTGTTTGCTGACTTTTTCTAAGATGATCTTATTTGCTATTGGTTGCAGGTTACTGATACATATGAAGGGATAAACAAAATGTGCCATTCAAAATGTATGCATCAAATGTGTATAATTTGTTTGTGAAATTGGCATGTTGTTTAGAGATCATGACAGTAAGTGAAGCCATGTTAAGAATACAGGGGTCATTGAAAATGTACATTTTTGCTACTTGAGCACTCATTGTAGTTTATTTAAACTCAGTATATAAGAGAAAAAAAGGTTAAATTGAAGCAAAGAATAATCCTGAATTAAAAAGTAGCTACCAAATTATGCAGCTTTATATCTGTGCAATTGATTGCTGTTTATTGAAGCTGCAGATTTATTCAGAGAAACACTTCTCAGTCATTAAACTTTGAGAAGAACTTGTTAAAAGATCTGAGCCTGTAGGTGTGGTAGGGCCTGAAATTCTGCATTTCAAGCCAGCTCTGAGGAGATGAAGTGGTGCGTAGACTATTGTTTGGGTAGCAATGGCGTAGGAATACATCACCTACTGGAAGTACATGGAGGGAGCTCCTTACATAAATGCCTGGTCCCAGCCACAGAATTATGATGAAGCAAATTAAGAATCAAGCCTCACATTTCTGAATCCCTGGCAAACTCCTACATGCTGTTGCTGCTGAAGGTACCCAGAGTGGAATTTGAACAGCCCTGATTTAGCAATACTCGAACTTCTGCACCTTTAACATAAGAGGTTATTTATGGTGGGATACAATATAGTGCGGATTGTCTTCCTCAGTGGGTCAGAGTTCCTTTGACTGTAAAATAGTGCAAATTATCAGTGACTCATGTTTAGGCTTGTCACATACATAGCACACAAATATGGGGAGTCCTTGTCGAATTAGATACATAAATTTTAATTTTTTTTGACCATGTGTCACAGAAACATTAGCAAGACCCAGAACAAAAATGCACATGGAGGAATAAAATGAAAAGTCAAATGTCAAGCTGGTATGTACATAACACGGTAAAGAAGAATCGCTTATTGAAATGTGTACCCTGGCCACCATGTGTAATGGTTAGGCATTTAGTGGCAACTCTTGAACACTCCCATAGCAGTGGTTTGACCCAAGAAGGGAAAGATAATGGATAATTGTTCACTTCGAAGCAACAATTGTTTGAGAACCTATCACATTCCTATTGTATAAGAGGAAGGACTTGTCATTTTAATGAGTAGAGATTTTTGTTACTGGTTTTGATTTGCTTTGTTTTTATTTTTTGTTAGTTTTTTTCTTTTCCTTGTTTTGCTAAATCTTTTCTCTGGCATAATGTCCATCTCTGATGTCATCATTTGCACAATTCGCCACAGTCATGATATTCACATGTCCTTTCCTTTATTTTGAAATGTAGAGCCACAAAGAGGCAAGTCTTTCCCTGGGCATCATTGTAAGAAAGGATGTTGAATGTTATGCCTCACTCTCTGTCTGCTCTCAACTCTGGATCTCATTGGTGTTTGTGATCTGGAACCCATGTAGCTTAGGAACTATAGAAAAGGAACTGGGGCAGTACTGTTTGGGTGGATGTATGAGTACTAACGTGAAATCACTATCGGTCAAAGATCACTCAAGTTGGTTCATACTCAAAAGATACATGAGGAATCAAATCAGACTTTATAGCAATAGATACTCTTTAAGTGACATGTAGAAATCCTGCCATATTAGCCACAGAGAGACAGTCTTCTGTAAAATACAGACTGAATAGTTGTCGTAAGTCATTATGATGTCTGTATATAGCATGTTCCTGTATCATTGCAGAACTAATGTTGTTATATGATGTATCCCTTATATGGGAGTTCAGCATGGCAATCTTTCTTCCTCAAACATTCAGACAAGAGCAGGTTGTCTATTCAGAAATCTGAATGTCTTCTTTAGCTGCCTGCTAGCTCAGCAGTAAGTTTGGTATTCATCTGCAATACTTGAAAGAGCCTAATCTCTATTCAGAGCTACAGTTTTTTGAACTGCATTGAAAACAGCCTGGTATTGGCATAAAAACAGGCAGGAGGACTAATGGAACCAAATTGAAGACCCAGATATTAATCCCCGTACCTATAAAATACCTTCTTTGAATTCTACTTTTGAGCTAACATATTGTAACCAGAATTAAGGTAAAGTGCAAACCTAGAAAGTCATGGCAAGACAAAAGAGGAATAATACTTTATGGGTTCCTACAAATGAAATTGGAAAATGATGTGGTTAGTAGAAGTTCTGAACTATCAAACTCATAATTTACAGTTTTGCATTTTATTTATTTTATGGTCCAAGGTGGTTCTCGAGCCCTATCAAAGGGCTACTCCATGCTTATCCAAAACAATAAAAAAAAGTAAAGTAAAAATACTGAAATCTTGTGCTTTTCTAGAAGTTCTTCAAAATACTTGGTCATGTGATCTCATCTGCTGATTTATATAATATATTATGCCCAGTAACAGCCAAGTTAATAAATATTACCATTGTGTTACTGTGAAGAAAGAAAAGAGAAGGAAGAAAAAACTTTCAATTGCTGCCAAAATTATCCATTGGCACGAGAGTGGGAACTTCTATTTTATGGGACAGGTTTCACCGTGTAGTTCTGGCTGACCTGGCACTAACTATGCGGATGGACCAGGATGGCCTGGAACTTACAGAGTTCTATCTTCCTCTGCCTCCTGAGTGCTGGATTAAAAGTGTGTGCCATCATTCCCGGACCGAGAGTGAGACTTTAAACTGTCCACTAACTGTAGTAACAACTGTCTTACAGGTTAAATTTACACAAAAGTTTAAAAGCATCTGATGCCAAATTGGAAGATCTTAACTCAACCATGTTCCACCACTCACACACTGAACAAACAAATATCTTACATCCCACACTAGTACAATTATCAACAACAAAGTAAATAAGAGTTTTAAATAGGACAAAGATAATGATGTCTAGAATTGCTCATGCACAATTTCAGCTTTGTTTGGAGACTAAATCAATGATTTATGTTTATAAATATTGATTTTCTTTCTGAATTGTTTCATGAACTTAGTGGGAAGAGCCATGGTGTGCAGTCTTTTTTGTTTCTCTTTATACGTTTGTCCTCAGAGTGCAATTGTGGTTGTTTCCTTGACAGTTTGTATTACAGACTCATTTTTCAAATGATAAGCAGAGCATCAGAAATACATGGTGAACCCGACTGTACTTACAAAGTGGCATTTAATATTTCACCCACTGTCCAGGAAACTTTGACAAAAATGACTTTCCATTAACTTATGTGTTAAGTGTCAGAGCCTGTTGTTTACATCTGAGATGCAGAAAACTAAGATAATTTAATCTTCTTGTCCAGGGTCAAGTGCACTAAAAAGAACATGTGCTATGAATGAATAGTATTTAAAACTGAACATGCATTACACTGCAGGCTCATTTTAGTTGACAAATCATCTCAAATTGAGTAGATATAATCTCCACCTACTAATATATAAAAAGTCAATACCCTAAAGAGAATGGTCTTAAGTTTTTGCACTCTGGCAGTGATTTATATCTGATCACTTGCTCTTTGGATTTTATATGATTGTATTTGTGTATATGGGTGACTGAAGATAATATGAAATGTCATCATTTGGAAAAGTTAAAATTGGTAATGAAGTTAATGTCTGTCAAGATGAAGTCAACAAACCACTCACTGGCTCTTCATTGACCATCAATAGGGGTAGAAAAGAGGCTCCCCAAAATTTACCTTGTCCAAGTTCCTCATGATGATCTTTCATTCAACTATATGTTAACTTCTCAGCTAGTTTTCACAATTTGTTGTCCAGTAAAGTAATAAATGGCCCAAATTTTCTACACCCTAATTAAAATTCCATTTCTCATGAATTCTTTAATCGAGTGCAAGTCATTATGTGCTTTGTTGATTCTTAAGTGCAAAGATAATTGCAATGGGCAGCATGAAAAGGGTTTGATTATTGCCTGTCGACTCTTGTGAATTCTAATAGGTCTAATTGCATAGCATCAATTCATCATCTCAGCATCACTTCTTTTTATTATTAGCTCTCCGAATTGTAATGTGCTCATAAAAAAGTGTTGTAGTATATCAGCAATGACACACTACCTGGTCTATTATAATTTTCAGCACTTACCTTGTGCAACTCTTGAAATTAAAAGTTTATTATGAGGTGCCCTTTTTTCTGAAACTAATTTTAAAATGTTCCTGTATGATGATATGAATACTGTCCAATAATCTACATATGAATTTGCTTTGGAAATAATTCCATTAAATGACTGCCAAGATCTCCTTTGTTCAGATTGTTCTTATAAACTCAGAACATAATATGTAAGTTGGAAAACACTTAGTAGACTTTTTTAATGGGAATTCCTGGTGGTGCTTAGCAGAGAGTTTCTGTACTACAAGGACTATTCTAAAGGCAAATGGAAGAATGAGTTTCTACTGAATAACAATCTGGAATTTCCCAGTGACCCCACTTAAATGGCTACAAGACCACCAATAATTGTGACCCCAAACACTCTATCATTTGCACTTTGGAAGTAGCTCAGTCCTAGTCTAGAGATATGTAAACTTTTAACCAGTCTACAGGTGAGCTCATATTTTATATGTCTAGAAGTGATGGCTGGATCTCTGAGAATTTGTATCCTCTGTCAATTACTGTACCTTAATTATTACTTGCAGTAATTTTAGGGGCCCTTGGTGAATGAAGTTTCAATATGACAATCTTTCAGACAAGGTTCAAAATACCACGCACAGTCATCAGCAGGTTTATGACAAAACTGGAACTTCAACACAGAAGACTCTGGTAGTTTGGGTGCTACTGTCTTCCTGTTCAGTGGCTCCACTTTCCTAAGCCAAAGCCATAAACATTGCTAGTAGCATCACCGAAAGAAAAATTACTAGACTGTTAAGAGGTGCTCAAGTAATTCCCAAGATGGAACCAGACTTCAGAATTTGTGATTCCTTTAGGGTAACATATTCAGAAGTGATTATATTCCATGCTTGGGAATGAGTCAATTTCTTACCATTTTCTTGTACTTAAACAAATTGAAGACAAATCTCTTAGTTATCTACTGCTGTGTAACGAACTATTCCAACTGTTGGAGGAAATCAACAATGGTCTTATTAGGCTGGAAGAGTCTGTGTGACAGAAATGCAAATGACCTTCCCATGCTTTACAGTGTTTGGGTTCTTATTGTGAAGGGCTGGGAACTGGCTGGCAAATATTGGGTCTTGATGGGATGAGTCACAGCATGGGCTCAGTCAGGAATGGCCACTTGAGTGCTTACTTTGTACTTCTTTCCCTTAGCACACAGTTCTTAGTGCTCCAACAAGTATTTCATGAGATTAAGACAATCAACAAGGGATCATCACCTTTGGTTAAAGAGTCCACAGCATTACTTGAACACATTTCATGGGTGATAAGCAAATTTCTATAGCCATCTGGACTTGGCTGGGAGAGGATTTGCACACATTGTCTTGATAGAATGTCAAGGTCCCATTGCAGAAGATCCTGTTGGCAGAATAAATTGCTGTGGTCATTTGAGGAAAGGATGGCCTGCCACAGGGAATGAATCACCCTCCTATATTTGCTTTCTGTGCCATAGCACCATTTGGAAAGAATAGGCTCCCAGAAGATGTAAGCATCCTACTGAAGATTATTTTAATAAGAAAATACCCCTTTATTTCTCTAGTTATACAATAAGAGAAAGAAGAAAGCAGAAATTTTTAGTTGCATAGATGTTCTCTTTAAAGAGATTCCTTGAAATCACTCTAAAAAAGATTTCATTTTATGTAAATATTTTATTAAACACTTTGGTTCATATCCAAATATAAATCATTAATAGCAATATTAATTTTAACTTTTCTATATGATAGGAAATTTATAGCATTATAAATTACTGTTCACAGATACCCTTTTTTTTTCTTGGTTTTTCAGGACAGAGTTTCTCTGTAGCTTTGGAGCCTGTCCTGGAACTAGCTCTTGTAGACCAGGCTGGCCTTGAACATACAAAGATCCATCTGCCTCTGCTTCCCTAGTGCTGAGATAAAAGACATGCACCACCACCACCTGGTCACCAGATAGATAGCCATTTCTTACGTATTTTAAAAAGCAGATTGGAACAGTGACATGCATGGTGTATGGGATTACTATATGAATATACTTAAAAAATAAAACAAAAGTTAGATGCAATAAAATGTAAAGATCTTAAAAATGGGTTTTAACTTAAACAGTGATTGGTTTTTGTGGCTCTTCAGGTTCATACCTGTGCAAGAGCAGAATGAATTCAGTAGAAACCATACTTCAAAATTTTGGACTTTGAGCTTTTCCTTGCTAGTGATACATAGTCTGATGCTGGGAAGAGGTAGCCAGCAACAGCTGCCAATCAGCCTTGCAATCCAGGTGAACAATGGATGCTTTACAAGGCAACAGGCTGCTAAATTATGGTGTTCTGTTAGGTTAGCTATATCGTATTAAGTGCATTTTCAAGTTAGGGCAATTTCAGTGGCTTCATTGGGAAGTAACACCTATTGTATACAGAGGGGCACCTGTTTATGATTTGGTTAATTTGGGCAATGAACACACAGCACTTAAGATAGCGGATGTTTCCACAACATTGAAAGTGTTCTGTGAACAATCAACAATAATTTTTATTGTTCCGCCATCCCTATTGTTCTACCATCTGCCCACTCCAGTGAATCCAACCTCTCAAGCGCAACATTGCTTGACTTCATTCCCTATGAATTAATTTTATCTGTTTCTAATAGCATGGACCACTCTTGGTCAGCTATTTTGTTTATCATAGAGGCTGTGGCACTCATGTCTGTAGCCATGAAGGTATCAGTTTATCAGTACTCTTATTGTTCTACTTCAATGTAAATCATGACTAACGGATTCATGCTCACTTGTATTTTTCTATCATTTTATTCCTTATTTTTTTCTCCTCTCCTGAATATTCAATATTCCATCCTTTGGGAATTTTCCATGTTTGGAGAACCTCCCTTGGCCCTTCAATGTTGCTCTGGCCTGTCGATGACAAATTCTCTCGCCTTTCCTTTGTGTGAGGAAGTCTAGTTCTCTTTCATTATTTCTGGGGACCTCTACTGGATTTAGGGCTCTAGTTTGATAATTTTTCTCTTTCAGTCACTTAGAAAATATCTTGATATATCACGGGTTTCCCCAAAAATGTGTGGTGAAGAGTCCTCATCATTTGAATTGTATTTGTTCTTGTTTTAACTTTGTTGTGTCCCCCCCCCACCCCACTGATATAGGTAGGCCTAATGTCTTTCAGCCTGCATTCAAGATTATTCTTGTCTATTTAGACGTTTGTTTTGCTTGAGGGTTTGTTTGTGTGTGTGTGTGTTTTTGAGGGAGGGCTTTACTGTGGAGCTCAAGCTGGCTTTGAACTCCCGAGTTCAAGTGATCTTTCCTTCATCTACTGCGCAGCCTAGAGCACAGATGTGTGCTATTGGATCTGGCTTGATATCTGAAATAGAAAATGTAGGATCCCCTCAGCTTTATTAACACTGGCCATGGAGTTCTTTATTCTTGGCCATGCACACATGAAGGTGTGGGTATATATAAACTCCCAGGAAACTTCTGTCTTTGGACAAAACACTGAGAAACATCTTCCTAAAAGGTTGGAGGAAGGAATCTTCTTCATTTCCTGAGAAAATGGTAATTTGGCCTTTTAACTGTTTGATTTAGCCTTTTCTCAGGACAAGATAGCTGTACTAAGGTACGGTTTGTTTGTCAAGCACAACTAGGGCTTTTTTTTAATGGTAAGTCTAAACTTCTATTCCATTTGAAAGCCCTGTGACCATCCAGCATAACAACATCTCACGGCTCCAGATCTCCTGATAGACGTATGTGTCTTCAGGGCATTGCCACCACATCTGCCTCTTGGGAAGTAGAGGACTTCCTCTCGCTGGACCTTTTCCGTTATAATATAATCTTGGAAAATGTTTTTGGGCTATTGCCAATATTAATAAACAATCTCATCTGTTCAGGTAGCCTTTTACCCAGCAGGAATTAACTACTGTGTTGTTTAATGTCCTAGCAGGCTCAAATACCAAATACCATTTTCTCTTCCTTTCCCTTCTCTTTCTGTTTTGTTTAGATTAGGAGTCTCTGTACACACCTGTGTGTGTGTGTGTGTGTGTGTGTGTGTGTGTGTGTGTGTATGTCTACTCAATTACTATTCGTAGGTTTTGGTATATTCACACAGGTGCTACTGATACTATTCCTGTCACATTCCAGAGTATTTTCATCTCTTTAATGTAAAAGTATACCCATTAGTAGTTATTCTGCATTTTTCCACCTCCTATTCTGTCTATTCATTAGCCCATCTTCTATGCCTGTGGATTTTTCTAGTCTGGACATGTTATGTAACTATCTTCACACTATACATACATAGATTCCTGTGTCTGTTTTCTTAGTTTAATGTGCTTGAGATGTTTCTATGTGGTACTATATTTCATAGAAATAAGTTTATATACTTCATTCTTTCTTATGGTAGTATATTGCATGGACATTTGATGGTTCTTTTGATGGTTCATTGGAGTATGGCTGCTTCTTGGCTGTCATCAATACAATAGCTATGTATATTTGTACACAGACTTTTTGTGGTAAGCATACGTTGTAATTTGACTTCAACAATTCCTAACAGTAAAATTGTTGAGTCATACAAAAATCCTATGTTTAACACTTTGACGAGTTAAGTGCTTACCAAAGTGTTATATACATCCCTACTACCACCAATATATGACGGTTGCAATTTCATTCCAGCCTCGCTCACACTTACCATTGTGAACCTTTGTGATTATACACATCTTAGTGGGTATGCAGTGGTACCAAATTGCAGATTAAATTTGCATTTCCCTAACAACTAAAGATGTTCAACACTCTTTCATTTGCTTATGGACTATCTCTATAGCGTCTATCCAATCACTTATTAGTCCTGTCTTTCATCTCAGTGTATTCAAAGTCAAATTATTGGCTTAGCTTTTTCCATTTGGGTTACTGGTTCTGTGACTTTGTAGGGAAATATGTTTTAATTATCTTTCTTCTCACAATTAGTGTTCATACAGATCTTAATCTTGTAATTTAAATGATTTCCATCAATCTCTCAATTAGTGTCATTACTGTTCCATTGACATTTAATCCAGAATAAGCACTTCCTACTGCAATATTTGTCTAAACTGTTATTATATTTGTGACCCTTTTCTATAATTCATAATAACGAAAGTATAAATTTGATAAGTTTTGCTTCTGGCAATGTTTTCTACGTATGAAAACTTTTAAAAACTATAAATTATAATTAGCAAGTGTGATAAGAGTAAGGCAGGCCAAGGAAGACAACACATATCAACAGAAAAACTGTTAAAATAATAAGTATACAATGACCTTTGGTAGGGTACAATTAATATTAGAATCCATATGGAAAGAAAAATTAAGGCCAGAATTTTTGATGCCAAATAAATGATGGCCTATTAAGTTGTGGGTAGAATTTTGCTAAGAGGGCTACCATTGCTGGTGTGTTCTGCTATTTTCAACATGAAATTCCAGACCAACATCACAGGCATCCTCTGGGAACCTCTCAGAGATGAAAGTTCTTCATCTGCATCCACATTCTCACACCTCCTGGATTTCCTGAACCAAACTCTTTGATTGTGATCCAGGAACTCTGACCAAGAACTATAGACCATTTAGACCACACTTAGGCTTAAGACTTAACATTTCATTTTTCTGAAAAAGTGCCAAAGTAGAAAGGGAGGCATAGCAAGATGTGATGGTTAATTATGATTGTTGACATGACTGGGTGTAGAATCCCCTAGGAGACACATCTCTGATGTGTCTGTGAAGGTATGCTATAGTGATTTAACTGAGGAAAGATCTGCCCTGAATGTGGGTGACAGTTGCCTACGGGCTGAGTCCTAGACTGATTATAAAGGAAAAACCAAGGGCAGCGCCAGCATGCTTCTCTCTCTGTTTCCTAAGTGCAAATATGGAGTGACTGGACACCTTAAGATACCACCACCATGTCCTCCCCTCCCTGTGCCATATAAACCCTTCTTTCCTTAAGTGGCATTTGCCAGGTGTTATGTCCCAATAGCCAGAAGAGTAACAGATGTGCAGGAGTTTAGGATCAAGTGAGGGCACAACATGAGGCTGTGGTCATAAACTAAATATTGCAAATTAGTAGGGGTCATTCTGCAAGACAGCATCGCAATTAGCCAAGACATGACAGGTTGTGCTTCACATACTGTTGCTGAGATGGAAAGTGGGATCAAAACTTCAAAAGATGATTATTCTGGTACAAGGTTTAGGTAGGAATACATTTTTCACACAGCAGCCTGAGGTCATACTAAAGGATGTCAGGGTATCCAACTGCGGTTGTAAAGGTCAAGTTATATTTTCCCTGTTGGAAAGTAAAAGAAATTAACTTAATTCTGAAGACAGAAATTGGTGCCTTAGAAACACGGACGATACTTTTTCCTTGGTTGTTTATGGAGGTTCCTTAGCAATAGATAGAGAGAGAATTTGCTCACCCAAACATTGCCTTCCAAAGGCATTTTCTATACAAAACAAGATTCTGAGGGAGACAGAGTTCACTTTGGGCCAAAATATGAAAAATGAAGTCCATGAAAGTGAAGGAAGGCCAAGGTCTGGACCTGAGAGGAACTGAGGTGTGCTAAGGCCCTGGCCTGGCAGAAACTAAGTGTAAAATCCTTCATCTATTTCAAACCCTTCCTTTAATGATTATTTTACACAAATTGTCAAGTTTTATAAAGAAGAATGAGGAAAATGTATAGGAAATCAACTGAAAGGAATCATCTATAAGCTTTTACTGGGATGCTGTTAAAAAAAAAAGCCATGTTTGTCAGAGACTGCAAAATGAACCAGATACATTTTAAGAATAAAGATTCTCTTTGGATCCCAAGCTCATTCGTAGGACAATTTCCCTCCCATCCTCTGGCCTCTATGCTTCCTCCAAGCTCCTCCTTCCTATCCAAAGAAGTATATGCAAAGTGTGACAGAAATCCAAAAAGGACCAAAGACAGTTTCTTCTTCTTTGGCCACAGCCAGGACCATGGTAACCTTACCTTTAGTCATTGAAGAGGAATTTTACCATGAGATTCCATCACCTAGCAAGCTCAGGCTTCGTAGAGTCTGAGAACTAAATAAGGGAGGCTGGATGTTTAATCCATTGATTCCCAGTCCATGGCGACATTCTTTTTATTAAAGATACATTCCTCTTATTTCATGGGCATGAGTGTTTTGCCTGCATGTGTGTATGTGCAAAGCATATATGACTGGTGCCTGTGCCAGTCAGAAGAGGGCATCAGATCCCTGGAAATGGTGTTGTGCTTGGCTTGAACCATCATGTAGGTGCTGGCAATGGAACCCAGGTCCTCTGCAAGAGCAGCATGAGTTGCTAGCTACTGAGCAGTCTCTCCAGAGCCTGTTAGTTTCTTACAGAGGTTACATTTAGAGAAGGGCCATTGCTGTCTTTGTGGAATTCAGTCATTTTCATATTTGTTTGTTTGTTCATCTTTGCTTTATGAGAACACTGGGAGGCAAGAAAACACATGTCTTATTTAATCCTGTGGAAGCATTGACATTATTCTATCAACACCATCACCTTTGGCAATTCCACTAGAAAGGTTAATCGTGTTGTTCTGCAAGATCTTTCCTGTAGCAGTCAAACCTACCCTCACAGCTCACTAATTATATTAGGGGTTTGACTGCTCAGAACAAACTAAGCTATAAAACTGATAAAAGTCTACCAGGATGTGTTGTTGATATTGTCTGCTATGTATCCAAACATAGCAGTTTGACTGCTTTGGGAAATAACCCAGATCCTTTGTTCATTTTTGATTTAGAATGTCTCTGGGCACATAGGCCACTTAAAAGTATACAGATCTCATGCCTAAAGTAAATTTTTTAAAAAAAATCATTTTAAGCAGTTTGAATGGGATTTGGGATTTTTAGTCAAGGCATTAAATCAATTAAGTATCTAAAAACAATCTCTCAAGTTAAAATATACTTTTAAAGCCTGTAATATTTATAATAATAAAACATGACTTATGTCTGCCTTGAAGGAAAGTTGTCATCAGGTCTCAGAGAAGCACTGTATGACTGACAGAGTGATCTGAATGCGTGTTTTCAGAGTCATAAAAATATTGAGTATATCCCCCACTTTATATTCTCTCTCTCTCTCTTTGAGTGTGTGATATGTACACATACATTTTAAAGCACATTTTGTATGTTTTTTATCATATTTGAAATATAAGATACTATCTTTCAAGATTACAAAGCTGTAGAAGTTGTTGTGATGGGAGGAAAATTCCTTCTTAAAATATAGGAGCATAATTCACTGTACAACTACAATATTAATTTTTGTTACTTGAGACACCCTGCCAGGGGGTTATTTGTTTTCATCACAAGTAACAATCCTATAAAAATACAGAGAATTTAATCAGGCTATATATAAATATTTCAGAAAAATGCCAATGTGAATCTTATGTTAATTAACATCAACTGAGAGATAGTTATTATTAAGAGTTATCCTTGGCATTATATATATAACGTACATACAGAAAAAAATGTAGAAACATGTTTCAGTGAGAGGAAATGAAAAAAAACAAATGGGTAATAGAAATTCTCGGAAACTAAAAAAACATTGAAATAAAATGAGGCATAAAAAAACAAGAAACATTTAAAAATATGCTAAGAAAATATTCCAAAATGCACTGAAGATGAAGTATTTAAGAGATAATACAGAACTGAGATTAGTTCCCCAGGATATAAGCTCACCCCTTAAGGATTATAGACAGATGTCTAGAAAGGTGTTCTAGCACAGTCTAGCCCACAGCCTTGTCCCAGGGAAAACAGAAAACTGCTCTCTCTCTTCAGGCCTAATGATGAACTCATTACCTGTCCACCAGTTTGTTTCTACTGCCATAGCAAATGGTCCCCAATCAACTGTAAAAGCTTCCAAACCAACAGGAATTCAAGGGCCAAGGTTCACTAATCAGACCACCAAAGTTCAAAATAAAAGTTCAAATGTTTGTTTACAGTTTTAGAAAAATAATTCTAGAGAAAATGAAAGAATAGTAATAGATTCATAATGAGAAGGGGATCTTGGTCTATTTTGGGTTGCTGTAATCTATCAAGACAAGAGGTTTATTTGGATTACAAGTGTTCAAATAGTTTGATAACTCCTACTTCAGTGATTATACACCAGAAAGTGAAAGAGCTCATATCACAATCAAGTGCAAAAACGAATAAATGCATGTGTTCTTGCTTTTTTCCAAGCCTGCTGCTAGCTGTCTTTACTCCTACACAGTTCAGGGCACAGACAACGAAATGGTGGCATCCACATTTGCAGTGGGTCTGCCCAGCCACTATCAGGATGGCTCTTCTCAATTCAATTCATTGTGCAGACAATTCCTACAAAATCAAGGTAATTTCTCACTGGGACTGACTCACCAAGTGATTGTAGTTTGTGTCACATCGACTGACTGGAGTAAGCACCACCATCAGTATGCCAGAAAAAATATAGCACTACAAATTGAAAATAAACCACCATTTGAACATTCATAGACTGGGGAAATTCCCAAACACACAGTGTTGTTGAACGAATTAATCAAGGCAAAGGACTACAACAATAGTAAGGCAAGACTGAGAAGGAGAGTGTGGATGCAAGAACAGTAAGGAACAAAGAAACAGGATAAACAGGAAGTCTGAGCCCAGTTGATTAGCATTTAAAGACACGAATGGAATGATGAAATACATAAAATATGGAAGATCACATAGCAATCCCAGCTAGACACACTATGGATGTAGTATCTTAGGAGGGTTAGTGAAGACAAAGTCAGTGCCCATCCTTTCCTGCATGCTGTGCACTGTGCTTGCTATTTTCACATGTAATCCATCATTTATTTCTAAAATGAACTTGAGAGCTAAATAGTGCTCTTCTTCTTATACTTTAGGAGACTGAGTGGCCATGCAATTAATTATATCACAAGGGCTTGTTTGCTGAAGATGTGGTCCAGCAGTTAAGCGTGCATACTGCTCTGGCAAAGGACCTGAGTTTAGTTCCCAGGACTCATATTGATCAGCTCTAAGAGATCTGATTCCTCTGCCTCCTCAAACATCTCCTACACTTAGATGGGCATATTCTCTCTCTCTCTTTCTCTTGCTCTCTTGTTCTTTTTCACTCTGACACACACACACACACAATAATTTTATGTGCATGGTTATTTTATCTCCATGTATATCTGCGACCCATGTTCATGCCTGGTACCATGGAGATCAGAAGATGGCAGAAGATCACCTGGTACTAGACTTAAAGCTGGTTATGGATGCCACAAATCCAATCCAGGTCCTCTGGGAGAATAACCAGCATTCTTAACTGCTGACTCATCTCTCCATCCTCAAAAGTAAATAATTTTTTAAAACATTATGAAGTCTTGTTGCTTTGCTAATTTCTGACATTATGATTGTGTGTTCCACTGACAGTCTTTTCCCTTCATAGATGATGTTCTATGGTGTAATTTTCTTCCTTCTTGTACTGTACTCACCTCTTCTTTAACAGCATTAATTTTTATCATAATCCTTTCTGGTCATCTCATCACATCAGCCATGACCCTTTTTCTAAATAAAAGAATGCTTACTGATGAGCCAACAGGATGACATAGTTTAGAGAACTGGTCACCAGCACGATTTATTCATATACTTAGAAATATTTTTTTTAAATCCTGATATCATTTGATTAATTTTTAGAACTTCTATGCAAAGGTTTCGTTCCTGAGTTACTGTGACAAAGTATCTTGGTTCTGTTTGATTGATGTTGTACCAATGGCTCCCACTCAATAGTGTTGAAGAGGCACACACTGAGCTCTTTGGATCCTGTTCTCCTAATGACTCAGGTATGAAAGGTTCTCTGGTAGATTATCCTCCCCTCTATGTCAGGACCAACATAGGCAGAGAAAAGGAAATTTTATGAAAATCTACCTCAATGCTTGGAAATTACTTATCTTTGTCTGTAGAACAAAAGTTATGCCCTTTTCTCTTTCCTACTTCCCTTCTGTGGTTTACCTTTAAGGAGCTGGTAAGCCCTCAGAAAGCTAGCAAATATGACAACAATTTGGGGAGCAGGTGGCATTCAGTTTCCCTAATTCCCTGACACACTCTGTCTCAGAGTCAGTTTCCTTGGAATCAATTTTGACACGTGTCTCTCTTTTCTCCTACTCCCACTAAAATTGCCATCAAAATTTGCCAGCTTCCTTTTAATATTCTAGAATTCTCTACCTCCACGTTGATGGCTGGCTGCTCTCCCATTAGCAGTTAGCAACTCATTCTACATAAAATGAGGTATGAGGCAATAATACTATGCCATGATAGCTCTGGGAATTAATGATCCCTAGGGATCTGTGCTAACTTACTTCACAATATCCTGTGGAATCCGTACTTTAATATCTAGTCTTGCCCTGCTCTTCCCCACTAGAGGCAACTGGCTTCATAGCAAAGATCACAGCCTTTCATCCTTGAATCCTTGAGAACTCAGTAAGAAGTATTCCTTCCCTCAGAAATATGAGGGTTGAACTGTCATGGCCACCACCTTGCAGAAGAAACAGACATCCCTTCAGATGCTGAAACAGTTGCACTGAATTAAAATAACTTGAATAGTCCATATAAAAATGAAATTAGATACAGATTTTAAATATTTATTTATTATTGAGCTATAACAGAGGCCAGAAACAGAGAGGAACCTTGAACAATAAAAGCAAAATTTCAAGTGCCGGAATCCCAGTTCATTGGGTTTCCTTTTCATTCATAGTACAGAATCTTCTGAGTAGCTCTGAGTCCAAACTTGAAAACAGCTCGTGCAGAATATGAATGCTGGCCATTCTGGGTGTGAGTTAAAATAAATGCTATCACAGTATTATAGCCACCAGCAGTAAATGACAAATGCTACCCTTAATAAATCTAATGCATCTGGTTTTCCTTTCAGAGGCAAAAAACAGACAACAAAACAACAGTACTTCCTTGGGTTGGAAAGCTAGGTAAATTCATTCCTGGTGTCCCGTCTGCATTTGAAAGATAAACTCATACATAACTGTGAGATCTGTCTGTCCAGTGCTAATGCCCACTTCCACAGTACCCACCAAAGTGCTTCTGGGTGGAATGAGTTTGCCCCTTCTGAGAGGTAGGTGAGGTTGTAGACAGATCTCGAGTCTCACAACAGAACCACCTTGCTCCTGTTCCTTCTAGAGCACACACCTGTTGTGAAGGCGCCTAATGAAATTTCCTTAAATATTTTATCATTTTCACTCCTCCCACACTTCAGTCATGCTGTTGAATTTGAATAAGTTGAACTCATGAATAATGCAACTTCCTGGTACCAAAATTCACACACATTCTTTCCTTTAGAAGTTATGTCAATGCCATGTTCCAAGTATTCTGTTCTGCATTTCTAAACAAAGGTGTTCCTCAAGATCGTGGTGAGGGAGACCACTCGTAGAACTGTACACACACAGATGCAGTATAGATGTCAAAATATGTCGGTACTGTACTATTCTGAGCTTACCTATGCACTGAACAGTCTCAGAAATATTCCAAGTCAGATTCATTTGATGGAGATGTAGATTTCTTGTATATAAGTATCCCCTCCCCTTGCCACTTTAAAGAAATGTCAGTGGTGGTCCTCTTAATACTTTGAAATTCTATGTAGAAAGTCACAGTCCATTTTGTGACTCAAAAAAAAGTCATTCTCTAAAACAAAGGAAATGTATTATAACAGAAGCCATATGTAAATGAAGGGAATGTCACTTTTACGAAATGTGGTTATTTAATTGCCTCTTGCAAAGCAAGACAAAGGAATTACCTCATTGTTTTTTGGTGTTTTTTTTCTTTCAGAGAACTCTGTGGAAAGAATCTCATAAGTTTAGTTGTAGTACAATGCTGTTTCACAATCATACATAGCATAGTTCTTAGGAAATGTCTTTCTACATTTTGGTGACTCTTTGAAGAAACAGCTCCTTGGTTCTGCAAAAGTTCATGTTGAATGATCAGAACCAGCATAACTGGTTTCCATTGCTTGCCCGGGCTAAGATCATCCTTTCTACCTCATTGTTTTCTCTCATCTACCGCATCCCCTCTGATTAGACAGATAACAATTGGATGAACTTTTATTTAATCATCCACAGATTCACTAATTATCCATTAAGCAACTGTTCCCATAGAGTTCTTGGCTTTGTGGGAAACACAGACAAAGATCAGTCATGTACCCTGCAGAGGAAGCATGGCAGTACCACAGCAAGATAGGAGGTGCAGAAGCATAAGCATAATTCCTCAGAAACAATCTAAAAACAGATGAAGTTGTCTCTAGTTGCCTCCGATGACAGTCAGTGCTTGGAATCTTTGGGAAGAATGTCATATTATTTAAAGAAATAGTCTTTGAAGCCAGTCTTTGAAGTAATGTTAAAAAAACATCATGGCAGTAACCATTAATATAAATGTTATCAGAAATCAAAAGAAGAGAAGTAGTCAAAAATTAGTTTCTATGATAGGATCCTGACTCCCAGCTTTAGGGAGGCTAAATTTTTCCTTGGATCTCATAAAGTGAAAGGGGTTTTCACAGACAAGAAGCGGTCGTGAATAGGATACTCCAAGTTCCAGGACGTTCCTAGAACCAGAAAAAAAAATGATCCACATGGTCAGAATGAACGGAGTGCTTCCTTCATGAACTTGGCACTTCTGGGCATGGGGCCACAACCTGCTATCCCAGCGTTTAGAAAGAGAGACAAGACAATCGCTACACCAAGACCAGCCTAGGCCACAGAGCAATTTCTAAGCCAGTCACGGCTACTGGTCCCCAAACCCCAGCACCCAGTGAAGTGTCATTGCTAATAAGACACAGAATCCATGAGTAAGTGAACAATTGTAGAAGAATATTTCTCGTCTGGGTTTCTGGTGGGAACTGAGAACGGTGTGCATTCAGGACCTTGAGGTACAAGCCTGCATGTCTCACATACACCCCTGAAAACATGTCAGTTCTAGCCTAGTCTCTGTGTTCAGAATTGCCCTTGCAATGGAGACTTACATTCATTAATGTTTGCCTACCATATGGAATTTGTAGCACTTGTTTTCTCTTTGAATCCTAATACAGTGCTGTTTTTACATGTCTCTGAAAAGGCAAAGTTGCTGTCATGTCTTAAAGCAAAACAAAAGCCTTATTATCATCTTCCTTGAAAAAGTCATATTGTCTGTCTGGGCCCCATTCTCCCCTCACCCCTCCTTTGGAAGCAATAGAAATGCCATGGTTTTGACTCACTTCCTTCTAGGATGTGTTCTGTTTGAGTTGGTTGTAAATTGATGTTGAATATTGGGATTTTGTGGGGAGTTCAGCTTCCCACACTCCCTCCATGACCCATCTCTATTGGAAATAACACTATTATAATCTGGATGCCCCAAGTACCCTGTGAAATGTCAAAGATACCAAGTGACTGACTCTAGGATTTCCCTATGCATACATCACAATGTGTATTATTTTTAATGGCTATGTATAAGAGCTTAGTTTGAAAAAGGACACAGTCCCACTAGCAAAGTCAACTTTTTGTTGTTTCTGAACAAGGACATTCTTAAATAGATCTTTGGTAAGGGGTGGAAACTAATACAAAATTAAAAATGAACTTGTCCCTTATGTTTCTTTTTAATATAGAAGACATTTGGGTGCAAAGTGACCGAATTATATATTATAACCCCAGATTAAAACCTTATAGCTTTGAAGTCAATGAAGTGTGAAACATGTCTTCAGCATATGATGTCCCAAACATATCAGTGTTAACAAAAATCTCATTTAAAAATGAGACTGATCCTCCAGTTGACTTTGAAACATTTTTATGAGCTCCTACAGTGTAGTCTGTGTGAGTTCATCAGCTTAAAAAATGAATATTGGTTATAAGGTAATTGCTTAATCTTAGATATAGGCAGTTATAATAGTACCAAGGAGGGTGAGCGAGAAAACCAAAAGTGATTTTTAAGAGAAAAAGAAAAGCCAACTCCCAGAGACAAAGAATACCAAATTACAAATTAATGTAACTGTTAGCTATTCTAAATTCATTCAAGATGTTGGACGACTATAGTCTCCATGGACATAAAAACTCATCATGCAACTGAAGAAATTTACAAGAATAACCAAAACTCATAAATCTGATGCTAGCAACGCAAGAGCTGACTAATATTGTCACTGAAGTTCACTATACCTTGAAAAGAACATCTTATGGACAATTCATGTTTCTTGAAATATAATAAGAAAAAAACAAAAAAACAAGCTTCAAAACGTATATAAAAACATTGACCTATATTTGAAGGAAAAAAGCAGCATTTATTTTGTAATATGATCAGGTGGCAATTCAATTTCCTGTTAACTGAACTTGAAGTATTCTCTTTCAGGTCATAGATTGGTGTCGCTTATCATATAAATTGGTCAATAAGATTTACAAATAGTACCTTTAGCGCTTGGTTTTTCTGGTCTTATCTTTAGAAAAGGAAATCAATTTAATTCTGTGTTGGTTTTCTCCTTAAAATTCATATGATTTGAATATGATTGACAGGGCAGGGCATCATTATGCAGACTGTTAGATGGACCGATTATACTTATGAATACAAGAGTGGAGTGAATGAAAGCAACATGTAATTGATTCCATACTTGGTCTGACTGTTCATTAACAGTATGAATGTAGCACAGTCACTCATCCACTGGAAAATGATGAGAGCAACCTATATGCTCTCTCACATTTGTTTCAGAATTCATTATGCTAATAGCTTTCCCAGAATATTTGAGCTGCGTTTGTTTTGCTACACGGAAGTCTTATTGAATCCGTGTGAATAGCACTACTGCTTTCAGTATTTGTTAGGTACCCCACGCACCCAGTTTTCAATTTATACTTTTGGAAACGATGAGGGGCTCATCTGTGTACTCCCTCCAAGGCAACCTTCTATCCTCCCCTCTTTTCTATGTAGTTCAGACTAATTTCCCAGGATAAATAGGGATGGGGGAGCCCGGGGCTTAAAAAACAAGAGCTAGTTTATCAACTGATTGATTTCAGAAATAGATGAACAGAAAAGGTTCCATTTGTCTTGCCACACTCGAGTCTGATGAGACACAAAAGGGCCTGCCCCCACATTTCCCACACCTTTTCAAGAGGCTGCATTTGAAATGTTGATTAAATGCACAAATTACATTTCTGTTCTCTTGGCTTTCCTGAGCGGAATGAGAACAGTGCTTAGAGGCTGCTTTTCCTTCCTTGACACACTGGGGAGATGGGATCATATGAGGGCTCCCAGAGGCTTAGGATGCTGTACAGCTGCACACCTGACCTCTTCTGTGTCCACAAAGTTTTGCCAGACTCTAATGCAAAAAAAAACTAAAAACACTAGGCCAAGCCAGGTGTTCCAATCTAGAAGCTACAAACACACCACAGTCTCTAAACTAGATTTTGTGTACGGTGAATAAATATATTCATCTCAGATTCCTGTCTTGTCAGGTTCTGACTTTTATTGAATCATCAGTTGACTCATTAAGATAATAGGCCAGAGAACTCTCTAGTGGTGATAGAATTAATCCTATCAGTCTTTTATGGGTTCATATTTGTTTTGTGCTACAGTTTGTAATTGATAAGTGTATCATATGTATAACAAAACCTCCAAAAGCTGGGTCTGGGAAACTGGGTACATGTGGCTTTTAACATGTACACAAAGACTTTGGTATCCTTGTCATCAAAAGAAAGAGACTGTATCACTCAATTTGAAACAAAGTGCCCCCCCCGCCCATGGCAGTTACAACTAACAGAATATTGTGTTAGTGGTGCTGTGTGACTTTCAAAGCTGTTTTTTATAAGGTACCATTGCTCATGCTCTTGTTTTTAAAAAACTGAGCTTCTGTGTAAGTAAAATGCTGTATGGCTGCCATACTGTGAGGAAAGCCAAACATACAAATAGAGAGTTTTCTTCTTATACAAAGAATCATTGAAATCATCAGAGGGAATGACACCCATCCAACCGTTGGACATTACTTTCTGTCGCTACTAGGCAGACAGCTGCTGGCTTAAGCTGTATGAAAGACGCTAAGCCACACCCTTGGCTTTTTCCCTTTCAGAATTTCTGGTACACAGAAACCATCTGAAATAATAAATACATGGTTGTTACATTAAAACCACTTTGTTTTGCAGTAACCTCTTGCATCACTGTAGCTAATCAGGCATTGGATATATACAAATAGAAGGGAAAGGTAGTGAAATTCATGGTAAGCACATGACATATAGAAATATACATAAACTCCATCAATATGTAGTAACCTTGTGAACATTTATAGCTAAGAATGTTATCTTGTGATAATATATCTCTTCACATTAATCTATTCATTTAGGCACAGATCTTAAACATGGAGGAGCAGATTGTTTTCTGTACTACCCTATTTATCTCTAAAATTTCTTGACAGTTATTTCAAATTCTTTGGCTACTGCGGTAATTCTAAAATATACTGCATATAAATATGGAGGGATCTATTTACTTACTATAACTATATTAAAACTTTAAAGGTAGATGCTAATCATGTAGGTGAAAAATGCTTGTATTTTAGTAATAAAGAGAACACGTTTATCATGTTTACTTAAACATGGTTTAGTGTTTTATACAGTGGTGCTTGAAAGTGAGTTTCTTTATTGTTATTATTATTTACTTTATTTTATTACTTAATACCAATCTAAATTCCCACTTCCTGTCCTCCTCCCACTCCCCTCCCACTCCCTCCCCCCACCCTCCCCCCACTGCTCTACAATCTTAAGAGAGGACAAGGCACGCTGCCCTGTGGAAAGTCCAAGGCCCTTCCCACTACATCCAGGTTGAGCAAGGTATACATCCAAAGAGAATAGGATCCCCAAAAGCCAGTACATGCAGTAGAGACAAATCCCAGTGCCATTGTCATTGGCCCCTCAGTTTGCCCCAACTGTCAACCACATTCAGAGGAACTAGTTTGATCCCATGCTCGTTAATTCCCAGTGTAGTTGGAGTTGGTAAGCTCCCATTAGCTAAGGCACATTGCCTCAGTGGGTGAGCTCCTCATGGTCTTGACTTCCTTGCTCATACTCTCTCTCCTTCCACTCTTCAACTGGACCTTGGGAGCTTAGTCCAGTGCTCCGATGTAGGCCATTGCCTCTGTTTCTATCTGTTGTTGGACGAAGGTTCTATGGTGATATTTAAGATAATCATCAGTCTGACTACAGGGCAAGGCCAGTTCAGGTACCCTATCCTCTATTGCTTAGAGTCTTAGCCTGGGTCATCCGTGTGGATTACTGGGAATTTTTCTGGAGCCAGGATTCTTGTTAACCCCCAAATGGCTCCCTCAATCAAGATATCTCTTTTCTTGCTCTCATACCTGTCCTTCCTCCATCTCAACTACCCGATTCCCTCAAGTTCTCCCGAACCCTCCCCTTCTCTTCCCCTTCTCCCCTTTCTTCTACCCCCAGCCCCATGCTCCCAAATTTTGTCAGTCGATCTTGTCAGTTTCCAATTTCCAGGACAGTCTATATATGTTTTTCTTTGGGTTCACCTTATTACTTAGCTTCTGTAGGATCATGAGCTATGGGCTCAATGTCCTTTGTTTATGGCTAGAATCCACTAATGTGTGAGTATATACCATATTCATATTTTTGGGTCTGGGTTATCTCACTCAGGATAGTGTTTTCTAATTCCATCCATTTGCATGCAAAATTCAAGATGTCATTTTTTTTTTTTACCACTGAGTAGTACTCTAATGTGTATATATTCCACACTTTCTTTATCTATTCTTCCATTGAGGGGCATCTAGGTTGTTTCCAGGTTCTGCTGCTATGAACATAGTTGAACAAATGCTTTTGCAGTATGATTTAGCATCTTTTGGGTATATTCCCAAGAGTGGCGTTGCTGGATCCTGAGGTAGGTTGACTCCCAATTTTCTGAGAAACCACCACACTGATTTCCAAAGTGGTTGCACAAGTTTGCATTCCCACCAGCAATGGATGAGTGTTCCCCTTACTCCACATCCTCTCCAGCATAAGCTATCATTAGTGTTTTTGATTTTGGCCATTCTAATAGGTGTAAGATGGTATCTCAAAGTTTTTTTGATTTGAATTTCCCTGATAGCTAAGGAAGTTGAATATGTCCTTAAGTATCTTTTGACCATTTGAAATTCTTTTGTTGAGAATTCTCTGTTTAGTTCAGTACCCCATTTTTAAATGGGTTATTTAGAATTTTAATGCCTAATTGCTTTAATACACACACATATTAACACCTGATTTTTGACAAAGAAGCTAAAATTATACAATGGAAAAAAGAAAGCATCTTAGACAAATGGTGCTGGCATGACTGGATGTCAAGACGTAGAAGAATGAAAATAGATCCATATCTATCACCATGCACAAAACTCAAGTCCAAATAGATTAAAGACCTCAATATAAATCTGACCACATTAAACCTGATAGAGGAGAAAGTGGGAAGTAGCCTTCAATGCATGGGCACAGGATACCACTTCCTAAGTATAACCCTAGTAACATAGACAATAAGAGCAACAATGTGGTGTAGGAGGTTCTTCTATATTTGTGTTGTTTTCATTGGTGAATAAAGAAAACTGCCTTGGCCTTTTGATGGGGCAGAAATCAGATAGGTGGAGTAGATAGAACGGAATGCTGGGAAGCAGGTAGTGTGGCAGACACCATGGTTCTCTTGCCCGAGATGCTGGTTAGAAGCTTTCCCAGTAAGCCATAACCTCTTGGTGAATACAGATTAACATAAATGGGTTAGATCAAGAGTGAGAGTTGGCCAAGAAGAGACTAGATATAATGGACCAGGCAGTAATTTAATTAATACAATTTCTGGGTGGTTATTTCGGGGTTTAAGCTAGCTGGGTGGCCTGGAGCTAGGCGGCCAGGACCAAAAGCAGGCCCTCTCTCCTGTAACAACTGGTACCTCAACATGGTTGACTGACTTCACGTAAAATCTGAGAGAGCTTTAAAAAGAATATAGAGTTTAACAGAGTTTTTGCTGCTTGCTAGCACTGTGCCGCACAAAGTTTTTCCTCACTCAGGAGCTGCAACAGTAAAAAAGCCATGGTGGTTTTAAAATGCCGGCTTTCTGGCAGCACAACCTCTGTCTCTTGCAGGAGACAGAGAATTTGAATGGGATTTTGTGAGTAAAGTACTACGGCTTGCTTGATGGCAATGTGGACTGCTGTGTGCCTGGAACTGTGCAGGGCTCAGGGGCACCAAATGGCTCTGAAGCAGGAGTGGCTCTGCCATGCTGAACTGTGCTGATCTCAGGCAGGAACTATCGTAATTATCATAATAACAGCGCAGTTAAGGTTTACACTGGGCAGGGAACAGGCGGTACTGAATTACTCCTACATGACGCAACTTAAGTTTTTAAGAAATGCTTAACAATTTAAGAAGTGCTCCTGGATACTAAAGAATTACAGATTCACAATAGGACAGATTCAGACATAAAAGACCTCTAAATGGGTCACACTGTTTCATAAAGGTACGTAGTAGGCTTAAAAGAGAAAAGAAATAAAGAGTATAGAGAGATGCTTTAAAAAAAGGGTAAAGTCTTTAAAGCGACAGAGTACAGATAGTCATAGATTAAAAGAAGTAAAGAAAAATAAGCCACATAAAAATGGAAAGTTCACAGAGCATCTAGATTATGTGTATTAGTTTGTTTTCTTTGAATTTTTTGACTGTGAAGTAGCTAACTGCAGAGAGACATTTCATTGTGTGTGCTGCTAAACCAAACCAGCATGTATATTATAAAGGTATTATGACTTCAGAATTTGGGTCTAAGGATATGATGCTTTGGAAAAGAGGTTCTTCTTTTGTTTTCACAGAGGATGAGACCCTGTGAATTTCTTCTAGACCAATATGGTATGATAAGGTGACCTCCTGAAAGGTCACCTTCAGAAAATTACTTCACTCAACTGGTGATTGAGATGAACCTAGTACACAGGATACACCATGGAAGACTTGATTGACAGTGCCCTCATACAGCAGGACGAAGTTTGGAGAGAAAAAACTATGCCCATATTCCCAAATATTATTTATAAATGTTCTTTTACATTTAAAAGGGGATATGATATAGATATGAATAATTTGCATTGGTATAAATCTTGATTTATGGATACAAATTTAAGGTCAACTTTGTTATATATATGTATTTCTGATCTTGATTAAGGCATTGTGATTGTGTAGTTCATTTAAAAATGTAATGTATAATTAAGAAATATAGGTTTTTAATAGATAATCATCTATAATAGTTAAGTTTGTAGTCATGTTAGTTAGATTTTCTAGATATATAGAGTTAATTTCGGTTAAATAGGCATTCTTCATATCTTTCAAAGACAACAGAATATGGTATTTAATGTTTTAATAATTTAGGGCTTTTCATCACAATGAGACATGTCTCATGGCATCACCAAGCTACTTCAAGAGGAAGATGGGCATTGAAGAAGCTCCTTAGACATTTAGGCAAGAAACTGCTCTTGCCTGGACTGTTTGCATAAACTAGACACAAAGAACCCACAGAGAGAGGACTGCTGAACTTGCCTAAATGTGATATTATCCTTTGGGGTTTCTGATTCATGAAAGAGTCTGTGAGACATTCTGCAGGATACAGAAGAAAGTGACTGAACTGTCTTTGAAATTTCCTGCTTCATAGAAAAGTCTGCTGGATACATGGGCCTGTAGGCTGAAGATGGATGCCCAAATGGTACAGAAAAACTTTGGGTAACTGTCCAGGCAGCAAGATGTCTCTATCACTTCTAGAGTTTTGGAAGTTGCTTACTTCTTGTTTACTTAGGTAATATTATATCCTTCTGGAGTCTTTGGTGGATTTGAAGAATAGATAGATATAGTTTTCCTTTGTTATACTAAAAGATAAAATAGGTATAAATATTGTAACTGTAATTCTTGCTTGATAACTGTTTTGTTATATGTAATTTTACTATGTTACAGTGAAAGCCTTTCTTTTTTTAAAAAAAAGAAAAAGGGGAAATGGTGTAGGAGGTTCTTCTGTATTTGTGTTGCAGAGGAAGGTGGATCTCCTTGAGTATGAGGCCAGCTTGGTCTACAGAGTGAGTTCTAGGACAGACCCCAAAGTTACAGAGAAACCCTGTTTCGCAAAACCAAAAACCAAACACCAAAAAAATTAACAAAAGATCTTTGTGATAAAAATTTTGGGGCCTCCTAACCATGTTCAAGTAGTTTTGTTGTTGTTTTGGTTTTGGTTTGCTTTTTTGATGTCTACATATCATTCTGTGCTAAGCCTGCCTCCTTTATAATGTTAAATACTAATGCTGTTCAAAAATGAAGAAATGACATCAAAGAAACAGCTGATTTGTTTTACATATAAGGAAGCCTAGTCAGGAACTCAGAAAAACAAGGACTTAGCATGGGTACTTGATCACTCAGTGATGGGTCTGAAGCTAAAACCTGTCCCTCTTCACGGAATGCATAACAGAAAAAGCAGAACTCAATGTAGAGTAGTTACAAATAAGTAAAATGAACAATTAAGATAATGAAAGGAATTTTCCTTGAAGTCTCATATCGATCCACCTCCAGCTTTGTGAATCTGAGAGGTCATATTGTTGGTCAATAAAAACACTTGATCTTGGATGCTATAAATTTAATATAGAGCATAAAACACAGGAATCAATATTTTGATATTGGGAAAGCTCATTTATAGGCTATTTGTCTTCTGACTTTTAAATGAAATGGAGAGCTGTAGAAACACATGGAATCATTTTTCAAAAATTCCACTTAAGTTCTGTATACATTGATGGCTAAAAGAAAGTACAGGGAGGGATTTTATTTTGTAACCACTACCAGTTCTCATAGACTCCACCCTGCCATGGGTCTTCCCACTAATGCCTCTAAGACCCTTTCTTCCCTAGCAACAAGTAGACACATCTTTTAAAGTGTCATATAAGAGGCACTTCTTCTTCATCTCTATTTGTAAAACAGGCAGAGCATGACCATGTCCTGTTGTCCCATTAAGTAAGGGGTGGTGGAGAAACCAGGTCTCAACTTGTTCAGTAAGAATGAGAGTGCCATAGTGGCCCTATAACCTTAAAAGCCTAATTTGTGTACTTCGGCTTTCTATGAGTACCATGCATAATACAAGTTCCAACCATCAATAACACCATTCTGTAGCTCCCTCCAGTAAAGCCACAAGTCATTAGGGGACACTAAATGCCCAACGATGCCTTACATAAATGTAGCTGTTGTGTCCAAATTTTACCCCATAGAGTCTTAGTTTTAGTTCATATGTTATTACACCCACTGAGATACTTCCTTATATGATTTAGTGTGTTTATTGGTATAGGAAGTTTTTCTGTATTTGTGTTGCTTTCATTGGTGAATAAAGAAAACTGCCTTGGCCTTTTGATAGGGCAGAAATCAGGTAGGCAGAGTAGACAGGATGGAATGCTGGGAAGAAGGCAGTGTGGCAGATGCCATGGTTCTCCTGCCCGAGACTGACGCTAATTAGAAGCTTTCCTGGTAAGCCATGACCTCGTGGTGAACACAGATTACCAGAAATGGGTTAGATCAAGAGTGAGAGTTGGCCAGGAAGAGGCTAGATATAATGGGCTAGGCAGTAATTTAATTAATACAATTTTCATGTGGTTATTTCATGGGTTAAGCTAGCTGTGCAGTTAGAAGCTGGGCAGTGGCACTGGGCCACCGTTCATCATCACTACAGTTTATATCCAACTTTCCCACCGTTGTGGGATTTCCCTTTGTATGCTGTGAATACCAGTAATGAATAAAGAAACTGCTTTGGACCTATAGCATGGCAGAACTTAGCTAGGCAGGGAAAACTAAACTGAATGCTGGGAGAAAGAAGGGCAGAGTTGGGAGAAGCCATGGACCTACCACCAGAGACAGATGTGCTGAAACTTTGCTTGTAGGCCACAACTTCATGGTGGTGCACAGATTAATGGAGATGGGTTAAATGAAGATGTAAGAGTTAGCCAATAAGAAGCTAGAGCCAAAGGGCCAAGTAGCGATTTAAATAATATAGTTTTTGTGTGATTATTTCAGGACTGAGAGGCTGGGAACAAATGAGCAGCCCCCTGCAACATCCCATATTTGTATTCATTAGATGATTTGGAACATCGCAGCTGGGTACAAACAAGTAACCAGAAGCAATCAAATAAAGTGGGTCCTACTCCCCTGTAGTTTAGCATCCATTGAAAAAATAATATAAAAATAAAAACATAGTCTTCGCAAAGTTTATTACATAGGAGACAAAGCTCCTATTTTCTGACTATATGTAGTTTACGTTGTTTTATTGCAAAATAATGTTACTATTATATGCTTTGTTTCATTGTGTACAGCCCAATTCCACTTTCTTTTCCATTTCTATGCTGGGGTCATTCCCACTGCAGTGAGATCCAGACCCACCTGTGAAACATCAGCAAGAGCTCAGTGGTGTAGATTTTCTGCCTACTTTGATCAAATGACATCACCTTTAATACTGTCTGGCAAGAGTTTAAATATTGTTTTAGAATTAATCGTCAAAATCCTGCTTAGAGGGCCTTTCTCAAATATCATATAATAGTCTCAGTATTTATCAGGAGACCAGCAAAGTTCCCCCCAATAGTGGTTTATGGGTCTCAATTCAAATTTTACATACAATTTTATCTGTGCCATATTCTTGTTTTTACAAAGCTTTCTCATTCTTGTCCTTGTTAAAACTAAGTGGTACTGATTAGCCAAAGTAAATAGTTTCATTTCATTATAATAGTCTGCTAATACAGGCCAAAATTTATCTCTTTGATCAAACGTGATTAGTTCTTGTAACTTATGTCAGTGAAATGTCATAATTATTCAATTAATATATAAAACTAGGAAGCAAAGGGTACAAAGTATTTTAAATAATTTGGCTCAAATTTTCATTCCTTCTAATCTTTTTTTTTTTACTTTGAAATGAGGATAATCTTATTTTGTAATGCTTCTGAATATAAAGAAAGACTTAAAAATGTGGGACCTGGAACTGTCAATCAAGCGGTAGCATGTGTGCCTGATGTGCACAGCAAGGCTCTGGTTCAGTCCCAGCATGTCTCACAAGCATTCCTGTGTATGTAAAATGGAAAAAAAAAAACCAGAGTGCCTGAGGTTTACATGCAAAAGTAAAAACTGTCTACTTTTATATTTTTACCTACATGGAGGTTGAAAGAAACAGATTACTCTGTGAGAGTTTTAGTGATAAAAATAAGGTATGAAGCATCAGTTAGCACGTGTACATATTATTTATTATTCCTGGTATTGCTCGTTTTCATAGAGATTGAACAATTTAAAACTGTTAGTAATAGCTTGAAGCTTTTCGTTTTAGGATCATGATTGTGATAAAAATCCTCTTGGTGATATTTTCAAGATCCTATTAATATCATATAATGTCTTATTTACAAGGAGAATTGTGTCTGGCATTGACTCTCCCTTCCCCTGTCAATTTAGATGCTCATTTTTCAGGCAATTATTTCATGGTTTATGTCCCACCAAGGATTTGTCTTCTGCCAGGGTCCCAGTTGTGTACATCTTATACAATGATCTGTCATACTTGGACCTGACCAATACCCATGAAACAGTTCAATGGTACTGAAATGCTTTCCTCTGGTGTCACCTTCCTGGGAAGGTAGCCTACTTTGTGAGGGTATCGTCCTTGGAATCTTTTGCAATGGAGTGTTTTTGTCATCAATATTTCTTATCTTCGCTGTCCCCAGGCCCCAACACTAATGTCTAAAATAAATAAAGCACCAGTCGTGTGAAAAGTAAACAGTGCTTCACTGATCCTGTTTTCATTTCTTTTGCATTTGCAGATGTCATTCATACTGTAGGGCCAATAGCCAGAGGCCACATTAATGGTTCCCACAAGGAAGACCTTGCAAATTGCTATCAATCATCCTTGAAGCTGGTGAAAGAAAATAATCTCCGATCAGTTGTAAGTACTTCAGAGTTCTTTGTTTTGCGTTCCTTCTCAGGCTTTATGCAAAGAAACTAGCCAGTGCTGAGTTTATCATAATATTGTACATTGCTTTTCCATTGGCAGTATGTGTACATGGTTAGCGCCGTTTAACCTTTGTCTGTGTGAGCGTACATGCGTAGCTACATAGGCATCTTCAGATTCAATTCACTTTCAGACACTTACTCCCTGTGTTTTTCCTGAACACTGTTATTCTTTCAGACTCATTTTACTCCCTATAACCTAATGACCTGTAGCTAAGAACGTCGCACCCTTATAAATTGTATCAAGTTAGACAGATAATTCAGAAAACGTGCATCTAATCTATCTTCTTAACAGTGTTCTGAAGGAAAGTTGGCTTTGAAGGTCTTTGTCTGCCCTTTTTCCCCCCAGCATTCCCTGACTTTATTACATCTCAATTACACCATGAAAATACCCAAGAGTAAGTTATTTGCCCTAGAATAAGTTAATTTGTCTAGAAAATCTGAGGTTTTTAATTCCACAGAGATTACAACCTTGACGAAGTTGTAGTGTGGGAAAGGCATGAAACTTTCTGAAGTCTTAGAAGGCTGCCTAGACCTCAGCATTGCTTGCAAACTCACACAAGCGGTAGCTGCACAGTCTGCGAGTAGAGCACTAAGTGCCCCCACACATTTGGAAAGCCACACTTCGTTGTTGGAGAAAGACATTTATTTCGACCCACAAATCCATCCATAAGGGAAGTCAGGGCAGGAACTCAAGCAGAAGCCATAGAGGACGCTGCTTGCTAGTTCACCCACATGTCCGTGCTCAGCTAGCTATCTTATTTTATACAGCCCCAGCACAGAGAGTGGTGCTGTGGACAGAGGGCTGCCTTCCTATTTCAAATAGCAATGAAGACAGTTCCCCACAGACATGCTCATGGGCCAGTCCAGTATGAGAACACCTCGACAGAGACTCCCTCCTTAGGTGACTCTAGGCTGTGTCATGTGTACAGTTGAAGTTCACGAGGACACAGAGCCACACGGCTACTCAGCTTTCCACAAGGATGATTGCTGGGGATCTGAACTCAGGTCTCTGTGCTCTCACAACCAGCACGTTAGCCATTGAGTTGTCCCCTCTAGCCCAAGACTCAATTCACAGAAGAGGAAGCTGAAATTCAAAGAGTAGAAAAATGTATGAAACCAGTAGTTGACTTGATCTCTATAGGAAAAGCAAAGCAAACGTGTCCTTGAGAATAATAAAAAAAAATGTCAATATGAATAGTTGATTTTACAAGCAAGGAACTGCAAAACCTACAAAATGGATATTCATATAAGATTCCAAGATTACATCTTGGAATATATAGATTTTAATATCTGAAAAGAATGTGCTAGTAATTTATCAGTATTCTTAATGATAATGTTTTATAAAGGAAACAATAAGAACAAGAAGAAGACACCATTTCAGCTGCTCAGAAGTGGCATTCATCATTTTAGCACAAAAAGTAAAAGGTGTGATAACCTTAAAATAACATGTGTAAGAAAAACACTACGAATTGCATATTAAACTAGCTAGCTATTATCCAGTCTTTAGAAATGCTCTAACAATGCTCTGGTCTGGTCATTTTGAGATTGGAGTTAGGTCTACCTTTGTATTTTTGAAGATGTCTTTGAAGTATTAACACATCTTTTGAGTAAAATTAGCAGGCATTGCTGAACTAAATTTATTTATATGAATGTGGTAAATAAAAATAAAGATGGGAAATACTTGTTGAATCTGAAGAAAATGGTCAGCTAAATTAATGGCCATGTACTTAAATGGTTAACTGGAGGTGCTGAAAGGTACTTGCTCTTATATTTTTTCTCTATTCTTTAATGTAACCTTCCTTCCTCTTTCTCTCTCTCTCACGTACTACCTCATTCCCTTCTTCCTTTCTTTTCTTTCTGAAAGAAAAAGTGGGCTGTGTACTTCATATGGTAAATCATGTTCTTGACGACCATTAAATGAATTCTGACATCAAAGGCATCAAACTGTGATCATTTTCAGGGAAATGGAAGACTCCTAGGCAGGTGAATGTGGCAGGTCGTGTGCTCTATAGTACTGTACATTGTAGATTTAATACACCATGTAGGTCAGTACTGTTATTAGAAGAAATATAATGGTTAAGATGAAAATTAAACTCAACTTGAGTATATTTATTTATGGAAAAGGAAATCTCTTTTAATCACTGAAACCATTGATTGATCGCTCTAACAGATTCATGAGTTTTACAGGGATGAGGTAACCGTAGCAACTCAACAGTTCCTTATGCCTGGAAACAGATGCTAGAGAATTATATCACCTGTCTGTGGCTATATACTCTTGAGATCTGCAGGTATTTGGTCTCCCAGTGTCTTGGCATCAAATGACTGTTTATTTTGGCAGGATAAATTAGATGGTGATAAAATGACTGAGCAGCTGAAACTGGGAAAAAGAGAGAACTGCAAGACAAGTTGAAGGGAATCTACCAACAGACTGCTGAGCTCAGGAGAGACGAGTTTAGCTTGCCTTACAGTTGTTTGAAATAGAGACAATCCAAAGAAAACGGGGGACGATTATAGAGTACCAGATAAGGTTCTAGAAGTCAGGGAGCGAGTTAGGTCATTGAATATATTGTGGGTGAAATTCTCACTATAAAGACATACTTTGTTTTAGTTCAGAAAATCCTAATTCTTTTGTTGAGGAATATTTTTTAAGATGTGTTGCTTTTGTTTATGTCGCCTTTGTCTATCTCTGTGAAGACATGATTCTTTGCTTGTCTAAAACACCTGATGGTCTAAGTAAAGACAGAACTGAATGGCCAACAGCAAGGCAGCAGGAAGGATAGGCAGGGCTGGCAGGCAGAGAGAATAGATAGAAGGAGAAAAAGGAGAAATCTGGAAAGGAAGAAGAGCAAGAGAACAAGGAGAGGAGGACACTAGAGGCCAGCCACCCAGCCACCCTGTCACACAGGCAGTCACGGAGTAAGAGTGAAAATAAGATTTACAGAAGTAAGAGAAAGGAAAAAGCCCAGAGGCAAAAGGTAGATGGGAAAATTGAAGATAAGAAAAGCTGGCTAGAAAAAAGGCCAAGCTAAGGCCTGGTATTTATAAGAAATAATAAGCCTCTGTGTGATTTATTTGGGAGCTGAGTGTCAGCCCCCCCCCCAAAAAAAAGCCAAAATGATCAAAGACCAAAGGGAAAAGAGTAAAAAACAACCAACAGCATTCTTTCTTCTCCCCTGTCTATTCTTCGAGAGAGCTTCTATTGACTGTATATCCCATATGTGCTTTATATACTAAAAGTAAGAAGTATAATAAATCTTTAATTGACCTAACATGTGTGTTCTGTCTGTGAATGTTTATCTAATATAGTCTCATAAATGCCATGGAATTTCAGCTTATAGTAATTATTTTCCTGATTTTTTTCTTTTTGCTTTTTTATTTTGTTTTGTTTTGAGACAGGGTTTCTCTGCATAGCCGTGACTGTCCTAGAACTTGCTCTGTAGATCAGGTTGGCCTCTGTAGATCAAAGATTTGCCTACCTCTGCCTCCAGAATGCTGGGTTTATAGGTGTGTGTTGCCATGCCCTGCTTATGCTCCTGATTGAATGTTGAAGAGTTTTAAATGAAGATTTCAATCTGGCCAGGCATTCATACACCCTAGACCTAATTTGTCCAATATCTATTTCTTCCAACTTAAGTCCAAATACAGTTTTTTAAAAATATTTTCCAAAATTTGGATTTGCTTTGGGCAAAATTCAAATACATGAAAATTGATTTATTAGCAAATTTGAGATCATTGATTCTAACATAGATAAGATTAATGAGGATAAATCCAATTTTAAAATAATGGGACATTGGGAGCAGACATAATGATTAAGAAAGACCATGAAGGTTTTAGGCTTTTATTTTTTATTTTCTATAAAACTGTTTGAAAGACAAAGGCAAGTAAAATTCTGCTTCTTTAGGAACAGAATGTGCCACAGTAAGCAGTGGGCATATTCAAGGATGTTGAGACATGTAGATATTTTTAAGAGCAAAATAAGCAGGATAGAATAACATAATTAGGAGACAATAATCTTTGCCCCAAATAATTGATGACAAGGTGGTGGCAGTTTATAGCTAAGCAGAGCTGTCTGCCGAATTGTTTCTAAAGAATCCTCACTTCAGAACCCCAGTGACTTCATTTATTCTTTGTCAGATTAGACAGACACGTCTCCATTTTGGTATCTACAGCTTTCAAAGTGTATTGGTATCTTGGTGAAACTTCAGAGGTGAGTGGAGTGAGCATTGGTGGTGAAGAAAGGGAGGAAGCTTTCAAACTGACAAGGGCTAGTGAATAAGAAGACAGATGTATCTGCTATCTCCATATGCTAAGATCAGAAGTGGAGTAAATACTGACTCACATACCAAGTTGCCTTTGCTAATTTTTTGCAACATAGAAGTACACGATGGATTTTCTAAGTCTTTCTTGGCTTCTATTTCAATATCATCCTAAAGTCTTCTGTAGCATACTCTTACCATCAGCTTCATTCTTAGAAGCCTAAGTTTTGCTGTGTTGAAAGGATCTCAATAGTTTCCCCTCTCAGCATCAAATAAAGGCAAAGCGTTTCATTTACCACTGATACTAAGGACTCACAAGACCTCTTCTGATGATAGAGTGCCCCAGTTATCTGTTGAGTGACAACTCATAATAAAAAATAGATGCTCTGTTAGAAAGTTGATAGTAATCAGAATATAAACCAGATTTTACTTGTGCTCAGATTGTTTTCCTAGGAAGTAATGTTAATATTTGATATATGGTTTAGTGGGTTTATGTGATTATGGGCAGAATACAAAAGGCGTGTTTACTATAATGGTGGATATTACTGTAATTTTCAGGAGTGTTATTCTAGATAATGTATTAGGTGGGGAAATTATGATGTATTTTTACTGTTAAAAGCCACCCAGTGCCAATAGAGATCTCTCAAAACTAGATAATGTTCCCGTCATGAGTCATAGATCTTGAGAAGTAACAGCTTTTAATGAGAACGAAGGCAGCCCTGTGCCTTCAGTGCTACCTTTAAGCATGGCAGTAATAAGTGATTTTGGAATTCTGCATTGGTCTCACTCTAGTGTAGGTTTTCATTTTAAGGCGTAGTCAAGTGAATCTTATTTTCTTAGACAAGTTCCCTTCTGAGAGGGTTGCCATGGCAATGAGTTCTCAACCAGAAATTCTTAAATGTTGGTTTTATTTCATTATCTGAGTTTCTATTACAGGCCACATCAATCAATGCAGTCCCTTCTTGAAGAAGACTTTTGCAATCTTAAGAAGCTGGCCCCTTAATTCATTACCTCTGCTCCTCTTCCTAACTGATATCACCATTTCCCGGCCAGCTCTTCATCTCAAAGAACCCATTTTGTAGAGCCATGTGTTTGATCTTTCTTCCTACTTTCTTTTTAGGCAGCATCTTGGCTAGTTTCTCCACTGTCTCATTTATAAAGAATGATACAGTGTCCTGTCTTTCCTTGGTGGGTTTCTCATAGCAATGTGACCAATGACACAATTAATAAACAACAAGAACAAAATCATTTTTACATTTGAGCCTCACTTTATGGTTTACAATAGTGTACTGCTGTGTGTCATCTCATTTGTGTTTCAAGTTTTCTAACTAGTTGTCTGCGTTGCTTTGGATTAACCAAAGTGGGGAAATAAGGCTAAGTAAAGACTCTCTCTTTCTCTGTCTTTCCTACTCATGCCTTTTATGGGATCCCTTCATTTGTTGTAGAGTAAAGAAGCAATTTCTAATAATACACTCACTGAGTTGTTATTATTTGGAAGGCAGGTGCTCCAGCATGGGCAAGGGGGTCAGGAAGAGTAACAGCCTACAATAATGGGAATATATACCTAATCCTTAAAATAGATAATGATCCAGTCAATCCCATATTTTCATGTTGTTCACAATTTTTCTGCTGATGGCCATACAAGAATGATTATTTGTATTACTGGGAGGTAATTGGTCATTTAGTGATGGAATATAGAATAATATGAATAGTTAATATTTCTGAACTCCTGCTTCACCCAAGTCTTTGCATGTCAATCAGCCCTTAAAGCAGTCTTGAATTAGAAGGTGTGCAGGTGGGGAGGGGGTGTTGAATGGTGGGAATGCATATCAAATTCCCAAAAACCAATCAAGAAAAGGAAAAGATAGCTGCTACCTTTTTACAGATGCTCTGAAAGAACAAAGAGGAAATACCCCCCAACATCTTACTCTGTGGAAGGACGCTTAAAAGAAATCCCACACTAGTTCAGAATTGAGAAATAGATGGTGATTTATGTAGGAGTGAACTCACAAATCAGAATCCTCTGCTTGAACGGAGAACAGAAACCGAATCCAGCAACCAGAAAGAGAGTGGACGCATGCTCTACATCGGTTTATATAGTATAAGAGGCCACGCCCCAGTGGGCAGGTAACCACTGGCTGTAAGACTTCCTACAGCATTACTCCAGGACAAAAACGCAAGTGGGCTTGAAACTAAGACTGTCTCAACCCTATGACTAAGGCACTTTGTACTGTATTTGGCTGGTTTCTTTGGTTTTTGTTGCTTCTGGGATTCACTATGGGTTTTTGTTTATTTTTCTTTTTTTTTTTGTCAAAAAGCCACTGTGGGTCTCATTAGAGTAATACTGCTTTCTACAGAGTTATTTGTGGGGATGGGTCTCGACAGTGCTAACTGGAGGCTATCACTAGCTTTTGTGGCAGGTTTAAAGGTGTAACATGTGAACTGGCCATGTGCACTAGATTCTGGGACTTACTCCGCGCAATTCTTTGATGTTTTGCTAATAGCTGTCTATAGTTTAAATCTTGCTGTGACAAAAAAAAAATGAAAGAACAAGCTGAGGAAGGAAGGGTCAGTTTTGTCTGACAGTTTGAGAGTAGAGTCCGTTGTGATAGAGAAATCATGACAGCAGGACACGTAGATAGTCATATCCAGTCCAAGATCTGAGCTCACGGAAGGATACTGCCCTATTTCAAGTAGTTCTCCCCACCTCAGTTAACTTAATCTAGAAAATTTCTCACAGACACGCCCAGGGATTTGTTTCCATGGCATTTCTAAGTCCTGTCAAGGTGACAATCAAGACTTTCACATCATATAAGTAAAAATTAAAACAGCGAGATACATCAAAACACATGCCCTTGCCACCATCAATACCCAGTGAATTACTATGGAAATTAAGTTGGGTCTTAACCATAGCTTGCTTAGGTTTTCACAATTGCCAGGGGAAAAAATTATCTCCCTAATGTGCAGGCCACCTGTGTCAAAAATCATTGGCAGGGCAATGCGCCTGGTTTACAGCTACAAACTGTTTCTCTCAGTGATCCTGTGAGGAAACAGACCCTTGACTGTATTCTTACATGTCCTATTATAGTCATATGTGAGTCTTTACATGCAGAAAACATCGCTTTATGATATTCCATTTCCTTTAATACCTCTTTCATGTTGTGTTTATGATTTACATTACTCATCAATGGTGAATTGATCCTTTAAAATTGTATGCTGTCTCAGTTTGAATTTGTTCTGGAAGCCAGTCCCAAGGCAACCACTTGTGGGCAAACACTTTATTGTAGAGGCCACAAAAAGAAGGGCTGGCAGAGGAGGAGTGGAACAAGAAAAGGAAAGAAAGGCAACTAAGAGGAATGGGCACCCTTATCGTGCAACTGTGTTGGACAACCACTGCCGCTGGCTTGCACTGGACAAATGAGTTCCGGGCAGATGTGTTGGGATATTGAATCCTTCTGCCTGATGCACAGTCATTTAATATTTGTAAATACAATTTCAGCATAACAAATGGGATTAACACAATGTTTTTTATAATGAGTGAGAGGTGATTCTGGTAAAATTGTGAACCATTAGTTTTAGTTAAGCTTTGCCAGGGATAGGACAAAACTATTTAATATGCTAAGTGTAAAGGCAGTTTACTCTAAGATTTTTATTCTTGATCTGAGACATCTAAGTTCTCTTCCTCTTCAGCTGAAGCATAGTATAATATATATATATATATATGTGAGAAGGGTGGCAGTTAGTGTATATGTAACCTAGAGAATGCACGACCTTGAAAATGTGCAGATGATACTGGTGGCACAGAAATAGTATCACAATATTGTGTCACTTTGATTGATTTTTTTTAATATCTCTGCACTAAACACTAGTTCATTATTCAAAGTCCAAAAGATTTAGCCATCCAAGTTTGCATTTTATTAAGTCTTTCCTTCGCTAGGAGGTACAATTGGAGGCAAGCTATTTTATTTGTAGGTTTTCTAGTTTCCTTTCTGTTGCTACTATAAAGACCATGACTCAAGAAAATGAAGAAGAGTAAAGGGTTTGTGTGATTTATACAACCAGGTCATAAACTGTCATTGAGGGAAGTCCGAGTAGGAACTGAAGCAGAAACTACGAAGGAGTACTGCTCACTGCTAATGCTTGGCTAGCTTTCTTATATAGCCCATTGCTACCTGGCTAGGGATTATACCACCCACAGTGGGCTAGGCCTTCCCACATCAATCATCAATCAAGACAATCTCTCTCAACCATGGCATCAGGTCAATCTAAACTTGGCAATTTCTCAGTTCCTTCTTCTAGGTAACTTTGAATTGTGTTCAATTGGCAATAAACACTGACGAGTATAGTAGGTTATCTTCATTTCATTATTAAAGGAATCCTAGGTTGTAACTTCTCTTAGTCTTTTGTCTTATATTGTTTCATATTTCAATACTTTGTACACTGCCTTACATTGCAATAAAGTCCACAATGAGTTACAATCACCTCTTTATGTGAGAATATCTGAAACCCTGTTTTAGTCTACCTATAGTTGGAAAGATTTTTTTTAGTAATTTGTATATTGTATAGTATTTGTTTCCAAACAAAGGTCAAGAAAGCCGTATTTAAAAATAATAAAAAAATTATAAAACTTCTCAATTTGGTTGGATTTGTCAACGTAATTGATTTTGGTTCTTTTATCAAGGTAGAGGAAAGTTATAGGAAATCACTAGTGGTTTCTGTGACCATGTCTTCCAAACAAAATATTGGCCCAGCACACTGTTAAAGAGAATATATTCCCATGAAATGTGTACAGACACAGTTAACAGGTTTGCAAATGCAAGCTTTTGTCTTGAGAGCTTTATTTTCTCCCAACACAAACAGCAGTTATTAGATCACTGTATCACAAGGAAACAGTCAATTCCAAACACACACTGCAGAGTCCCAAGCCTGACATTACGTTTGAACAACAGAGCCATTCTGGCATATATCTCCAGGGTTAATAGTTTAGAGCAAAAGCAATGGCTTTAAATTGTGCATTTTTCCTTCACAAATGTTCAGATTTATTTGGGGAGCAGAGCAATTTCAATGTATGGATTTTAAGCTATTTGTAAACTGTTGAACTGGGAGACCAAGGTAGCCAAACAAACAAAACCAATAAAAATTTTAAATAAATGTAAATCTTTCCTTGTCAAGAAAGTGTTTCCCCCCCCCCCTCTCTCTCTCTCTCTCTCTCTCTCAGCTTATTTATATACAGTTCAATGGAGTTTCAAAGAGAGTTTTATTTTCTAATGGGTAATTTGTTACAGATTGGTTTCAACCACAACTTATCTTTGTTTTATATCTAGGCAAACACACACACATAACTTTAAAACATAGAAAAGGTGAAACTCGGGCTTCTTTTAGTGTCTCATTAAAGTTAAGTAGTATTATACTTATAATTATGGATAAAGTTCATTTTAATCCATATAGACAGAATTCTTTAGTGCTGTCTTCACCATGTCTTGTGAGTCCATGTTCTGGGATTTTCTTTCTCCAAATATACTATCAGGCAAACCATCCCAGTTATATGAGAGAAAGACTTGTGGAATGAACGAAGAAGCAGGCTTCCAGTGCTGACACCCAGGCCATATTGATACCCAGCTAAGCTTTGGCTCAGGGCCATTTCTGAGTCTATGGCCCTGCCACAGCCAGAGTTTGTACTGAACTCTGAGCCTTCTGTTGCCATGGGGTCCTTTAAATTACCCAGAGTCAGAGCTGCCACAGGGTCCCAGGCTGGAGCTTGGGGACCATGCTTCTGCTTGGCCCATTCAGATCTGAGAGGCCTGTACAACCCAGGGCCATGGTGACAACGGGCCCCATGTTAATGCCAATGACCAGATCTTGGTCTGTGGTTTGCAGCAGCTGGGGTCTGTGTGGTTATCTGTTGCCTGTATAACCACAGGGGCCCATGCAAACCATGTGTCGAACCATGTGTTGAAGTATGAGGGACCTGCTGAGCTGGTCCAACCCCTCGCTGACCCAAATGACCTGTCCCCTCCTCACAGGAGAGATAACCCTGAATTTCCCTTGCCCTGGGATAACTGTCCCTGGCTACCCGGCACTGGAAAGCCAGCCTGCCACAAATGAGAGAGCTGCCCCCTTACACAACTTGGGAAAGCTCAGCCTCCCCCCTCACCAGGCCTCTGGAGAGCTGGCTCCCCCCTCATATGAGAGTAGTGACCCCAGTGACCTGGACTGACTGGCTCAGCTGCCACCTAGGTACGCATCCAGGGCTTGGAAGGGGAACACCACAGCACCTACTCCATCTATGAACTACTGGGGTGTGTGAAGGAACTGATCCAGTGGTACCATGTCTGCAGGCTCTCCATGGCTCTGGGGCAACAGCAGGCTATCTGAGGCGTGTTGGTGGGGATCCAGTATCCAGGTGGTACCAAAGGCAGAGGCCTTGAACCTGACCTGCAACTAATTACACGATCAACATTCCTATGTGCGGCTGTTTGCACAAAAGGATATACTGCACGATATACAACAGTTTCCAAGGCCACTAAGGTGAATGAAGAGGAATGGAGGCACTGGAGAAGTGGGTAAGATGGAAGGCTGCAGGGGAAGGCCCGCTTGATTGTCCTGGCATCCCACTAGCTTAGCCCCGAAATAACCACACAGAAATTGTATTAATTAAATCACGGCTTGGCCCATTATCTCTAGCCTCTTATTGGCTAACTCTCACATCTTGATTTAACCCATTTCTATTAATCTGTACATTGGCACGTGGCAGTGGCTTACCAGGAAAGATTCTAACCAGTGTCTGTCTCAGGCAGAGGATACATGGCTTCTCCCTCAGTCTGCTTTCTTCCTCCCGGAATTCAGTTCTGTCTTCTCCGCCTACCTAAGTTCTGACCTATCAGGCCAAGGTAGTTTCTTTATTCATTAGCCAACATAAACAACACATAGAAAGAAGGAATTCCTACACCAGAGGAGAGAAGTGTTTTCCCTTTTATGTTGTTTATTTTTATCATATTTTTATTCTTTTTGTGCTTTCCTTTGGTGGGATGTTGCAGGAGGGAGGGGTAGATGCAGGGTACTGGTAGATGAGTGGGATTGGGGTGCATGGTGTGGGCTTCCCAAAGGATCAATATTTTTTATAAAAGCAGGTCACATATATTTTATCAAATCAAAGGAGAAAAAGGCAGATGAAAGAGAAGGGGGTAGGTTAGGTGATAAATTAATAGAAAGACCACCTTTCATACTTAACAACACATTCACATGCCCCATGTCTCTGTCTGCCACCTCAGCCTTCTTTCCTATGATATGGTTCTGAGCAAGGGAGCAGGGTGGATGGTTAGGACCTGGAACAGCCACACCTACGTTTTCATAGAGACACAAAGATAGGCGATGCTGCTGAGCAGTTCTTCAGTGAACTGGTGAATGTCTGTTAGAGTAATATCACCTCAAATGAGACTGCAATGTCTGTCTCCACCAGGAGAGTGACTTAGGGTGATGCTATGACTATCCTATGGATGACATTATCCAGGCCTGCAATTTGACGTAAGCCTCACTCTGCATAGAGATCAACTGTTGTGTGCTGTCCCCTCTCTAGTTAGTTTTGCATCACTGTAAAGAGGTTAAAGGGATGAATTATTTATTTATTTGTCATGGTTTTAGAGGTACCAGTCCATGAGCAGAGTAGTTGCCCATTGTGGTGACCAGGAAGTGGTAGAACAGAAGGTAGTACTCAAAGAAGTAAACAGCATAGGTTCCTGCCCCTCTGCCACATTCCCAGAGACTCCTGACTAGGCCCTACCTCCTACCTTTTCCTAACTGAGAATGATAATTTCCTATTACAGATCTATCAAGGCATTAGCCCATTCTTAAGTTAGAGCTCTTGTAATTTGATTCCCTGTATAAATACTACCTCAGAGACACCCTTAGGTGTTTCTCAATCCACTAAAGTTGACAGTTAAGATCAAACACCATAATCACTTTTATCATATAATAAATCAGATATTTTTTTAACTAAATTTCACTTCTAACATACTCTTGAATTATACATGTGTATGTATTTCCCCTGAAGTGAAATCTTTGATCACCAACCAATCTTAGCAGAGAAATTATGTCAGCTACTAAACATTGGACTGTTTTGTATTTTTGACCCTAACATAATGAATATTTAACTCAGCTATGTGTCCTTGTGAATGTTAGGTTGTGTTCTAGGGTTTTTCTTCTCAAAAATATTATTAAAACATATAATATAACCTGAAGTTATTTTAAAGCTTTATTTTAGCTGTTATACACACCAAAACCTGTGAATGTATCTTTCAACATTAAGATTAAAAGAATGTGAGCCAACCTGGTTACTTAGTTGTTTTCCTTAATCATTAACCTTAACTGCAATCTATGAAGCTCCTTAGATGAAACTCATAGGCCCTAGCTGTATGACAATTCCTTGTATATATTTTTAATCATTAAAACTCTATTTAAAATAAAATTATTATGAATTAGGTAATACAGCTTAAGAAGAAATCATCTTCGTGATAATACACAGGTAAAAATGCCCAGTAGAAGAGAATATTTTCATGAGTTAAACATACTGCATTACAGGCAGTGGGGGTCTCCCCACACCCATTCACTCCATGCCCGATACCAGAAAAAAATGGCAGCGGCAAGCATGTAAAGGCTCAGTAGAAGCGAAAGACATTCTGGAGTCTGTGGTTTAGGGGGCCTTTCTTATCCAAAATTTGCCCATTAGGGATTTACCTCCTAGTGGACTGATACCTCAAACTTCAATTGCTACCTGCTGCTCCTCTCACATGGCTATCACTGGCACCCCTGTTTTTCTCTTGCAGAGGGAGATTCCAATATACTCAAATAATGCAATAGATATACTTTTTTGTATAAGATAGTATGGCAAATATCAGTAAATGACTATTAGTCAGTGAGAGGCCATTGCTATTGACTTATGTTCCCTCAAATCCATATATAAGCTCCTGAACATCCAATAATGATAGCCTTCAGAGGTAGAATGTAGACCTTCCAATTGTGAGCAGGTTGAGATGAAGTGGTGATGGTAGAATCCTGATGATATGATTAGTGCCTATGTGTGAAGACACGTGAGTTTGGTAACCACAACCTGAAAGGAGATAGCTAGTTCCTGAAGATTGCACACACACATACACACACATGCACACACATACACACACAAGCACATGCACTATAGCATGTCACCTGACGCATACTTTCTCACAAATAATAATAAAATATGCTCTAAAGGTATGTTATTCAATAAGTATCTATTGACTAACTGCTATATTCCAGTCACCGTTCAAAATACATGGGTTGTTATCTTCCCTGTATATCTAACAATATACTGGCAACAATTTTTATTATTCCTAAGTGATTTCATGTATTTCCAGATGCTATGACTCCCAGTGTTATTACATTTTGGAGAAATTATCTCATCATCTACTTGAATCTTTGGGAAGATAAAAAAAATAAAATGATGAATATAGATCCAGTAAATGTCAGTCTTAAAAAATGGCAATAATGTAATTTTTAAATTTTTTGTAATTTTTGCTTTGTGGGAAGATAAGGTCTCATGTGAAAATGTCAACCGTAGCAAAAAAATTGAACAGGTGTCATGTTCTAATGCTTAAAACTGAGCCTTTTCTCCATCTAGTCCATGTTCCTTGCAAGAAACTGAGCTGCAGCTTCTTTTTTCCATTAACAAAACAATTGCTATTGTCCTCAAGAAGGCATTGTGTATGAGGGAAAAGAACTTTTTGCAGTACAGAAACCCAGGACAAAACCTTACCTGACGTGATCAAGATTTGGATCACTGGAAATGACTCATGTCCCAGCATAAACACTGTGCTGAGATTGTTTAGGAAGGATTCTGCATTACCTTACTATCATAATCTTGCAAAAACAAACAAAAAAGTTGATCCAATCATTGCTAGAATCAATCAGGTAAAGCTAAACTTGGTGGGATACACATGTAATCCCAGCACTTGGAAGGTTGAGGAAGGAAGGTTTGGAAGGCAAAACACAAGGAAAGCAGACAAGACTGGGCAAATTCAACAGGGAAGAACATTCCAGAAAACAATTTGTTAACCAGTACTCTTCTCTTTGAGATTTTTAAAGTCCAGAAGAAGCCGGGCAGTGGTGGCGCACGCCTTTAATCCCAGCACTTGGGAGGCCGAGGCAGGCGGATCTCTGTGAGTTCGAGACCAGCCTGGTCTACAAGAGCTAGTTCCAGGACAGGCTCCAAAGCAACAGAGAAACCCTGTCTCGAAAAACCAAAAAAAAAAAAAAAAAAAAAAAAAAAAAAAAAAAAAAAAAAAAAAAAAAAAAAAAAAAAGAAAAAAAAAAAAAAAAAAAAAAAAAAAAA